>JAXQQM020066522.1:0-65690 GCA_034641835.2 Pinus albicaulis | reverse complement strand
TGGAGGTGAAACTCGTTATAGCCTAAATCTACCAGCCGGAAAAGGCAGACCTAGGTAACATCAAACCACGCTCAACCTTGTAGCTAGCCCTACAAGGACAGGAGAGGGCTCTCTCCGTGAAAGAATATTCAATGGAACACAATAAATGAACTGATATTAGGCTAGGTAAAATGATGGGAAAATATTTTAATAAAATGAATGAATTTTCAGGGATGTGTGGGACAAAAATGGAAAGGTTGAAACCAGGAATTAAATCAGGACATAGGATATTCCATGGGGCAAGATAGGCAGGAAACTTAGAAAATAAACTAAATAGGGATAGGATGGACAGACTGGTGAGGAGTTGAAAAGGGCACAATAAATGGATCCTTTTCAAACAGAAGAAAAACACAGATAATGAATGATTTCCCAAGGCAGAGCATATAAAATGGATTCTACCTTTCTATATTGAAAGAATTTAAAAGGAAATGTTTATGAATGAGAGGTGAAACATAAAAATTTACATATGAAACCAAAAGAGAGAAAAAATGCTAAATCTCATACCACATGGATCCCACAAATCAGAGCTGCATCTTTATTAATCCCTGTCAAACTGTACAATGGAGCACAAAAAATGTTCTTCCACACTTGAATTCTCAGACTCTGGCTGCTTACAAATGACTTACAATTACAATAAATAGGCTGAAATGTGGGAACATAGATCCACAGAAAAGGGAGCTGTTCTAACAGCTTCAAGAACTGAAATACAATCATAGAAAATAAATACAACAATCTGCCCCTAAAAATAAGGGACATCATTGCATTTGACCACTAGGAGATTTTGTTGTTAGGTTGTATGAAAGAAAATAGGTAAACCAGTGAACAGATTTCCTATTTTGTTGCTTGCTGTAACAATCTTTGTTTTAAATAAGCTCTCAGCCCTTTGACTGTTCGCTTTCCATTTTTTGTTTGAATAAAACCAACTTTTTTAATAAAAATTCCTTTGAAATGAAACATTGCCTTTAGTGAAGGGAAAATTTATTTTAAAATAGAAAAGGGAAGGGAAATGGGGCAGAAATCACATTAATCGCAATCGGAATTGGGTGGGAGCGGAGAGATATAATATAGCAAATAATAGTGAAATCGCAATCGAAATGGACGGGCGGAGGGGACACAACATATTAAAACACGTTGTAATACAGTAAAACGTATTAATATAAATAAACATATTATAATATGTTCATCACAATCGGAATCGGGGAGTGGGTAGGATATTATTTGAACGGAGAAACGAAAGTTTCCGATGCGATTGGGAACATGGCCCTTTGTAATAAACAGAATGGATAAATTTAACTTTTACAAAGGAGAAGGGCATTTTGGTAATGAACAGCGGAGGAATTAAATGGTGGGACCGGGGATTAATCGCAATCGGGGATCGGAATCGGAGCGAAGTGTAACATATATGGGAATGCTGATTGCGATGGCGCGATTTGAATGTGGGCCGTCCGATCGGCGGGGAAAATTGACGGTTGAGGAGTGATCAGAGGTTTCAATCGGGGAATGTTGCGATCAGGCAATCAGAAGAGGGGATGCGATCAGGAGATCGGAGGAGGATGTGATTAACGCATCGTAGTTTCGTACATTGGAGTGATCTTAACTTACACTTTGCCATTTGCGATTGATCGCATCTGAGGATGGTGCGATCACGGACGGGAGCACAAACTTTGCGATTTGCGATTGAAAAGCACCGGGTTATATATAATATAAAAAAAATTTCTAATAAATTTTTATTATAACGTATGGTGGGGAAGTGCTTGGGAATCATGAGGGTATATATATATATACGAACTCTGGAATGTTTAAATATAAGGTTTTCAACGGGAATGGAGGGGAAGTGGTTTATACGGTGAGACTTTATAATATCAAACTTTTTATTATAAAGTTCTATGGCATGGAGGGGAAGTGGTTTAGCAATTAAATCGCATTTTTTATTAAATGATTTATAATGCGAATTTATAATCAGAAAGGCGGAAAAAGGGGTTTTTAAAGGGATATAAAACTTTAATTAAACAAAGTTTAAGGGAAAAATGGGAAAAGGGGAAGGATTAGGATATAGAGGGATTTTACTTCACTTAAGCATAAATTTCAATCCAGAAGTCAGTTTTGAGAGTGTAGTATACCGTTGGAAAGCTCTTTCCGGGCTCTTTCTGATGAATCTACTTAGAGGATGATTTTCCACTGAACATGTTGTGGAAAAATTCTCTGAAGGTAGGGACATCACTTTGTGGAGATAACATATTTTGAATCGTGACTTATTACACATGATGATATATAATGAATAATAAAATTACATCAAACTGAATAAAATGTCTCTCTGATCTTCCAGGTGCTGTGAATTTGAATTTATTGACTTCCTCATGACCTTGCTGATCTTTATTGACATTTGACTCATTAATTTGACCATGGTGAGACCCTAGAAACTAATGAGACCCATCTTCTGACCTACTGATATGATTTTGAGAATAAAAGTGACTAATGACTAAAGACCATAGAAAGGAAAATCAGCACGTACCTTATGAGGGAAAACTGATAAAATTACTACCATCAATGAATCCACGACCTAGCGGAATGGTGAAATTGATTATTATGGGACTCCTAATATGCAAATGCAAAGAGTAACTTTGATCACTGATGGCAGTATGACTAGACTAACACTAACATTGGCTCCAATGGGGATGGTAGCTCCTTGAAAAATAGAAAGGCGTAATCTAGGGTAACATCAAACCATGCGCTCGCCCTTGTAGCTAGCCCTACAAGGACATGAGAGGGTTCTCTCCGTGAAATAATATTCAATGGAACACACAATGAACCGATATTAGGCTAGGTAAAATGATGGGAAAAGAGTTTAAGAAAATGAATGAATTTAGGATGTGTGGGACAAAAATGGACAGCTTGAAACCAAGAATTAAATCAAGACAGAGAGAGGGTATTTCATGGGGCAAGATAAAGAAGGTGAAACTTAGAAAAATAAACTAAATAGGGATGGGATGGAAAGACTGGTGAGGAGCTGAAAAGGGCACAATAAATGGATCCTTTTCAAACAGAAGAAAAACATAGAGCATGAATGATTTCCCAAGGCAGAGCATATAAAATGGATTCTACCTTTCTATCTTGAAATCATTTAAAAGGAAATGTTTATGAATGAGAGGTGAAACATAACAATTTACATATGAAACCAAAAGAGAGAAAAAATGCTAAATCTCATACCACATGGATCCCACAAATCAGAGCTATATCTTTTATTAATCCCTATCAAACTGTACAATGTAGCGCAGAGATGTTCTTCCACACTTGAATTCTCAGACTCCGGCTCCTTACAAATGACTTACAATTACAATAAATAGGCTGAAATGTGGGAACATGGATCCACAGAAAAGGGAGATGTTCTAACAGCTTCGAGAACTCAAATACAATCATAGTAAAGAGATACAACAATCTGCCCCTGAAAATAAGGGACATCATTTCATTTGACCACTTGGAGATCTTGCTGTTAGGCTGTATGAAAGAAAATAGGTAATTCGATGAAAAAATTTCCTATTTTGCTGCTTGTTGTAACAATCTTTGTTTTAAATAAGCTCTCGGCCCTTTGACTGTTCGATTTCCATTTGTTGTTTGAATAAAACCAACTTTTTTAATAAACATTCCTTTGAAATGAAACTTTTCCTTTAGTGAAGGGAAAACTTATTTTAAAATGGAAAAGGGAAGGGAAATGGGGCGGAAATCACATTAATCGCAATCGGAATCGGGTGGGAGCGGAGAGATATAATATAGCAAATAATAGTGAAATCACAATCGGAATGGACGGGCGGAGGGGACACAACATATTAAAACACATTGTAATACAGTAAAACGTATTAATATAAATAAACATATTATAATATGTTCATCGCAATCGGAATCGGGGAGTGGGCGGGATATTATTTGAACAGAGAAACGAAAGTTTTCGATGCGATTGGGAATATGGCCCTTTGTAATAAACAGAATGGATAAATTTAACTTTTACAAAGGAGAAGGGCATTTTGGTAATGAACGGCGGAGGAATTAAATGGTAGGACCGGGGATTAATCGCAATCGGGGATCGGAATCGGAGCGAAGTGTAACATATATGGGAATGTCGATTGCGATGGCGCGATTTGAATGTGGGTCGTCCGATCGGTGGGGAAAATCGATGGTTGAGGAGCGATCGGAGGTTTCAATTTAGGAATGTTGCGATCGGGCAATCGGAAGAGGGGATGCGATCAGGAGATCGGAAGAG
Organism: Pinus albicaulis; assembly: GCA_034641835.2. Lineage (NCBI taxonomy): Eukaryota > Viridiplantae > Streptophyta > Pinopsida > Pinales > Pinaceae > Pinus > Pinus albicaulis. Next base: position 61,396 of record JAXQQM020066522.1, on the reverse strand, counting down.
GGGATGTGATCGGGAGATTGGAGGAGGGGATGCAATTAATCGCATCAGAGTTTCGTGCGATTGGAGTGATCAGAACATACACTTTTCGATTTGCGATTGATCACATCAGAGGATGGTGCGATCAACGGATCAGAGCACTTCAAATAAAACACGTGATTGGAAAAGGTTTGTGATTGCGATGGGGGGTTTATAATATAAGACTTTAATATAAATTTTTATTATAAAGTGTGGTGGGGAAGTGGTTGGGAACGGCGGGGGGTATATATATAACATAAAATTTATTATAAAGTTTACGGGTGATGGAAAGGGGAAGTGGTTTATAACAATGGTACTTTATAATATAAAGCTTTTTATTATAAAGTCCTAAGGCATGGAGGGGAAGTGGTTAACATATAAATCACATTTGTTATTAAATGATTTATAATGCGAATTTTTAATCGGAAAGGCGAAAAAAGGGGTTTTTAAAGGAATATAAAACTTTAATAATACAAAGTTTAAGGGGAAAATGGGAAAAGGGGAAGGATTAGGATATAGAGGGCTTTTACTTCACTTAAGCATAAATTTCAATCCGGAAGTCAGTTTTGAGAGTGTAGTATACCGTTGGAAAGCTCTTTCCAGGCTCTTTCTGATGGATCTACTTGGAAGATGATTTGGCACTGAACATACTGGGAAAGACTCTCTGAAGGCAGGGAAATCACTTTGCGGAGATAGCAGCTTCTGAATTGTGACTTATTACACATGATGATATATAATGAATAATAATAAAGGTGAAATATCATGTTTTCACCTCAAAACATGGTTTTGAGGTGAAAATTACATCAAACTAAATAAAATGTCTCTCTGATTCTTCCTGGTACTGTGACTTTGAGCTTATTGGTTTCCTCATGACCTTGCTGATATTTATTGACATTTGAATCATTAATTTGACCATGGTGAGACCCTAGAAACTAATGAGACCCATCCTATGACCTACTGATATGATTTTGAGAATAAAAGTGACTAATAATTAAAGACCATAGAAAAGGAAAATCAGCAAGTACCTCATGAGGGACAAATCGATAAAAATTACTACCATCAATGAATCCATGACCTAGCGGAATGTGAAATTTATTATTATGGGACTCCTAATATGTAAATGCAAAGTGAGTAACTTTGATCACCGATGGCGTATGACTAGATTGACACTAACAAAAGCCTAGAGGTGGTTTTATCTCCATTCATGTCTAGGAATCCTAGGTTTTGGATTGAGGTAAAGCTTGGAGAGTATGTCTCGGTTTAGGGCCTAGTGACTCTTGATTCGAACTGTGGGTTGCGATAAATCCTGAGAGACTAGGAGACAAGAAAATTCCTCATGGTTTAGGTGGATAGAATATGATGATATCCATGCTTGTATTTCCTTAATGGTCGGGGTAGATCACCTTAAATTCGATTATGACATGTTTATTGATGATGGTGAGGTGGTTTAGCCTCAAGATTCCTTGGTTGGTTCCTTCGGTTTAAGTCCCACATTCATGCGTGGAATATGATATGGGGGTGATTGGAAGAAGTAGATTTGTTTAATCCAATCTATGGTCAGGTGGAACGTGGAAGTCCCATTTCCATTTGGTTTTTACATTCATTAATGAAGAGCTCATTCCTCTGGTGTTCAGTATGCAAATATACTAGTTTATGTATTGATTTCATTGCTATTGTATCCATGGTATTTCTATTGTAATTATGTTGGTCATAAGCATGTATTTTATCAGTGATGATGTATGGTGCTATCGATTTTTTTCCTATAAATTAACATCCCATGTATCTATGGTAAAATCAATTGTATGATAGCTTATGATGTAGGGAAGAAATGATTCTTAGCCATTCTTAGATTAAAAAAGAGACCCCTTTGTTTAAATATGTTGTTTATACTTGTAGATGCTATGTTTTTTACATGTTTGACGAAATTCCTGTTATGTTTGGGCGGCCTTAGTTGATTTCCGGTTGATGTGATTGCTTCCATATGTTTTTATTTACCCTCTCCTGAAGTTACAAGAAGTTTTGGGCAGTGACCTAGGCTCAGGGGCTAAAAATGTGGCACAAATACTAGAGCTATAGGAGGAAAATTTGTTGTTTGGGCTTGAGTCGCTATCTTTCCAAGGCTAGCCTGTAGCTCAAGGGTCCATAGCTGCTCGCTTTCGTTTATATGCCCGTGGCTCATCCTAAAAGGGGCTAAAACTCAGTCCCCCCTCAAGGAACAAGTACCTGGAAGGTTGGGTTACCTCCTGGTGATGTCAATGATGCAGTGTAAGGTGTTTTTTTGGTGTTTCCATTGGTTCCACTTCCTTAAGGTCATCTAGGAGGTTGAAATTCATATTAGTATCCTCTTGTCACATGTTTACCCCAGTTGGTCGGTTACTTGGGTATATGTGGGAAGAGGGTGTTACAAAGTGGTATCATAGCGTGGTTGTGATCTCCTTAGGTTGTTTGTGTTGATCGTGCATTCATGTCAATTGCATATGCATTCCTCATGCTTATGAATTTTTCATGGTGTTCATAATTGTTGTATATGCATTTTTTATGCATGTCAGTGTCTAGTTCCTATTGCCTTTGGTTCATATGTGATACCAAAGAGTGGTATCAGAGCATGTTTCAACTCTCAGACTGGATGGGTGGTGTGTTGATCATGTGTTTATGTTAGTTTCATGTGTGTGTAGTATGCTTGTAATCCATATGTGTTTGTTACATCCGTGTTGTGTTTTCCATGGTGGCAGTGGTGTCGACATGAAAGTATTTAGGGTGTTGTCGTTAGCATGTTATCATGAGTGTATGATTTCTTATGTTTTGTTAACTCTTATGTATTGTTCATGCATGCTTGCTTACATATTGTTACTTATTGTGTATTCATTTATTTTTTATGCTAGGTCACATATTATTCATGCTTGTGTAGTGTTCGTGTATGCTTGCTTGTGTGATGCTATATGTTGAACATGCATTGGTAATTCATGATTAGTTATACATGTCAAGTAGGTGCATATGGTCAATTTTGCATTGGTTTAATTGAGGTTGTTTTGCATAAGGTCATTGTATGCAATTAGGTCATCATTATGGTATTGGTATGTTATGATTCTAATGTGTTGACTATGATAGAGCAGGAGATACAGATCATTAAAGTGACATTGCAACAATGGACTTTGGGGTAATATCATATCGTCATATAATTTTGTATGCTTTTCATGCAGGTATGTGATTCATGGTTGTTGTAAGAATTAGGGTTACATATATGTTTTTCATTCTATTATTATTATGGTTACATATGTGATACATGCTAGTTAATTAGCATAGTCATACACATTATGGTTATGTGTATTCCTTTCATTCTATTGATGGTATGGTGAAATACATGATAGATGTTAGTTAACTAGTGTGATTATATGCACATGTGTTGGTTAGTGAGGTATGATATTAACTTGATCATTAAGTTATATATTGTTGATGATTATGTTATATCATTAACTTATTGTTGTTTATGTTGGTTATCTTGATGATTATGTTATGTGTCGTTGATGAGCATGTTATATGTTAACATGTAGTTAGCTAGATGATTATTTTATATGTTGTTAATGAGTATGTGTTAGTTAACTTGATGATTAGGGTTAATGCATTATTATTTTGATGTTATATGTAGAATTCTAAATTGGATTGGCCTAAGAATATGGTTAGGGTTAGGACATTCAGATATGAGTCTACTTATTTATGGTATTATGTCATACTAATATAGGTTGATTGTGAATTTGTGATTATTATGCATGAATGAAATTTTCCTATGGGTTTATTATGTGAACATGTTAGCTAGATATTGTTACATATATCATTATCTTCTAGATGATTGGGTTGATATGTTGCGAAGTTATATCTTGCTAATCTAGATCGACTGTGTAAAAAAGATATCCTCCCCTAAGATACATTAAGGTATGAGTTTTCTTATTTCGTATACCTGGTGCTTGAATTATTTATGATGTCATCTATTTGGTATTTGAGTGATTTGGTGTCTATCAAATCATCTAGTTGATTTTTTTATATAACTAAGAGAAGGGTGATGTGATAGCATATAGTAAGACTCAATAGTAGCAAGGTAATATAACTGGTATATTGTTATATTTATTTATGCGCTCACAATTTTTTTGAGATTCAAAAATATGATGAGCTTAGTGAAAAGAGTCACCTTCACTAAGTGGGCCCACAGGCTATTTTTGGCGCATGTCTATTTTTAGATTATGTCTATTTTTAGACATGTTGATCATATTTCAGAAGTTGCAGGATGCTATTTCTGGATGGTTGGTCAAGTTGGAAAAATAGATGAAATTATATTTTTAGAGTATTGGGTGAAGTCTATTTATAGATCGTCGATCTAAAAATAGAAGTGTCGATTATTATTGGCCCTTAATAATAATCCGACAATAAACAACAACTTATTCTCTTGGAGAAATTAATTTCAGTGCACATATTTGGAAAATCAGTGGGCTAAATGAATTTAAAAATTCCTAGGGTTTACTGGTGGTTCATGCATGGAGGACTCAGTTAGAGCTGAAGTGGCAAAGTTATGAAAAAGTTGGAAGAGTAGTTCATGCAGTTGTTATTCAGTTTAACTCATTTAATGGAGTTAAACTCAGTTGAGATAGTTGTATCTAGTCTAACTGAATGATACACAAGTGAGAGTGGAGTGAATTAATTAGTTAATTAATTCACAAATAATAACTCCTTATTCAACTGAACAATATAGCAGTTAACTACAATGCATGGCAGTTCCAATGGAGACCTAGTGGAGAGATAGGTGAAAGGGAAAGATGGACTATATGTTGTGACTATAGTGATACATTAATTGCTCCACACACACATTGGAGTTGCCAATGAGGATTGCGCATTCAAGGAAAGGGTAATTTGAATTCATTTAGAGCTATTCTTCAGCAGGGATTGTGTAGTGGAGGCAGGTTAGCAGGTGGCAAGAAATTGGTGCATGGATTTGCAGATTTATTTTGATTAGTGTGTGACGATTGATTTTACTGAGAGCTTGATGTACTACGCTTTGTATGAGATTGTTACACGATCTCCATGATACATAATATATGATAGTTGGGGTTTTCAACTTCAGGCTTTACGGTTAAACAATTGTGTTATGTGTGATTGTTTTTATTGCTTCATGTGTTTGTAATTGATTTTAATTTATGCAAAATATTAACAGTGGAAGGATTCTGTATTTATCAAGAAGATAAATATTTTTAGATTAGGAGAATCTGTATATATACATGCATCTTGTATATAATTTCTACATGGTATCAGAAAAGTGTTAATTCTTGAATATTTCAATTGTGAAGAATTGCTGAGTTTGTGCTGGTGGACAATTCGAATTTGCTTCATAAAATTCTTGGTGCAGAAGTTGAGTATACATTAATTTTTTTTTAAATGGGTTGCAATTGGAGATGCCTTCACTACTACATTTCGCGGAAATTCCGACAACTGTTTCCTACGCTTTTGACCAAATGTCGGAAATTTTCCCAAATTTTTTCCATCCCGCCCGAAACCGTCGCTATACCGACGTCTATAGAAAAGTGTCGCAATACCGACACTTTAAAACGTGTCGCAATTGCGACGTTTAGAGGAAGACGTCGCAATTGCGACACCATGGCCCAAAGCGTCGCTATTGGGACGACTCTAAACGTCGCAACTGCGACACAATGTCTAGGTGTCACCATTGCGACGTTTGGAGGTACCCGTCGTAATAGCGACGCCTATTCCGCCGTCGGTATAACGACAGTTATTTTCGCGCTACATAAAAGTACCAAACTTATATGCGCGCTACATAAAAATTCGAAACTTATATGCACGCTACATAAAAATGATTTTATTGTTTCGTATTTGTCGCAATAGCTACATTAACGTTTGATATCACGCGCGCATTCGCCCTCTGCTCTTGCAGAACAGCATTTGCCCTCAGCATTCGCGCTCAGCTCTTGCAGAACAGCATTTGCCCTCAGCATTCGCCCTCAGCGTTCGCCCTCAGCTCTTGCAGAACAGCATTCGCCCTCAGCTCTTGCAAAATGGTAAGTTCTTATTGCAGGCCCTTCCTCCTATAGTAGGGTTGACTCTATTTGGGTTTTTTTGGTCAATTCCATTGGATTGTGTTAGGCTGTAGGGTTCTCTGTAGATGTCAAGAGCCAAGATTCAATACCCTCTATTATCTTCATCACCCAATACAAGATTTAAATTTTTCCCAAAGAAACACTTATTAATTTGGCAGCCATTATTTCTCCCTGCTTAAAAAACCCTACATTTAAATGAAAACAAGCATTGCATTTCAACTAAAAAAATCTATTAGTGTCCAAATGTACATGTGTGCTACATTAACGTCCGATATCACGCGTGCATTCGCCCCTGCCACTTGGCAGTAACGCATTCGCCGGTGGAAAATCCCAATCTCTAAGGATCATTCGCCTTCGCATTCGAGCAAGACCTTTGCGTGCAACAACATTTGCCCTCGCATTCGCCCGAGCTCTTGCAATGTGCGCATCTTCGCCCCCCGGATTCGCCCTCGGGCCTCTTTCCGCTAACAATAGTTCGCCCTCGCCCCCGTGCACGAACACTTCCCCCAGCATTCGCCGCCTCTCTCCGTTCGCCCCCGCCCTCTTGCACGCATTCGCCCTCAGCTCTTGCAAAATGGTAAGTTCTTACTGCAGGCCCTTCCTCCTATAGTAGGGTTGACTCTATTTGGGTTTTTTTCGTCAATTCTATTGGATTGTGTTAGGCTGTATGGTTCTCTCTAGATGTCAAGAATCAAGATTCAATACCCTCTATTATCTTCATCACCCAATAGTTTAAATTTGAATTAGCAAGTTATTCTACATGAAAATATAATTACCTATGTGATGTCCTTCATCACTAATTAAAAATTATAGGGTTTCAATTTCCTAGACTCTAACTCATCTGATGCTAAATTCTAGGTTCTCATTGGTGGATCACTCTTCCATTGATTTCCTTTCCCTCTGGATCTTGTCATACTTTAAAAGTCATCGATGATACATATATTATTTCAGGTATCCCAAAAGGCTTTATAGTAGAACATATTGTGAAGTTTTTTTGACACTTGAGGATTCTTTTTAGAAATGCAACGTGGTCTATGCTATCGAGTTATATATCAAGCAACTTGTCCTTAATAACCACACTATGAGGTAGGTTCAACCAGTTTGAACTTGTTGGGACATAGCATATGAAGTTGTGTGATGAGTCCATATCACGGGTCTATTATGGTGAAAAAAGTGAAGACATGTAATGATAGTTATTATGTTAACATTACTAGAAACATTTTCGAAATTATCCATGCTATCAAGATGTCAAAATTCCAGGCATTAGGTGTCGATACTCGTAGCTAATAGATAATAATAATAATATAAAAAAATCACAACTTTATTCTTGAAATATGATTGTTACACATTGGTAACCTAGTTCATGAGTTACTATCACCCAAAGATTGCAAAAAAAACTTAAAATATAAATTAAACCAACATGAGAATCCAACTAAGGGTTTCTCGACAAAATCATGCCATAACCTGGCATTTTGAAAACCAAATTTGAATCCATCATAAGTAATACAATGCAAACTCAGATGGATTTTCAATGCATGTTTGCATGCTACACTTATTCTCTGTCTAGATATCATTTTTTAAATGGAACCATTAGTCAAGCCCACAGTCCTTTTTATGTGAAAAATTTCAGCTCTATTTGAGCTCTTTTTGCTCCACCACCTCCATAAACCAGTGTTACACGGGGTCTCGCCCCCCCACCTAGGGGTCTAGATTCCTCGCCCCCTCGCGCTCCGGGGTCTTGGGGACTTCTAGGGGATGTTTCCCTCACGCCCCCTTACGTCCCCTCACCGCCCCTTTTAGTTTATGGTTTCGTGTTAAAATTTTATGTGCCACTTAGCATATTTGAGAATCCAAGTGATTCTGATTCAGATGGTGACATGGTTGATCTTGATATATTCGTGCAGAAGTTGGATGCAGAGACTAGTGGGGCATTAACTTGAGCATTTATGCTCATTTATCAGTATGATGATATCATTTGATATTCATATGTTATGTTTTATGTTTTATGTTTCGGACATAACTTATTTGCGTTTAAGTTTTATGTTTCAGACTTGAGTTGTAAACTTCAGTTTAAACTCTATTTTGAATCTTGATATAATATGTCATATGATATCTTAAACTTTATTTTCATTGTACATTGTTAGTAGTTACATTAATGATTATATAGTTATAAACTTACAAACTTACATGCATGATTGTATGATGTATGTTTTAACTTTTAACTTTTAAATTTGTTTCAATTATATGATTCATCATTCATCGATTTGTAATTTTATCATTTATGATTTATCTTTCATGATGCAAGTGTATGATGACTGTATATACATTCCTTGCAAAATTATAGTTACATTTTAAATATTAAATTTTATAATTTTTATGACCCCGACGTCCCCCCACGTTTCCTGAAAATTGGTAGGGAGCTTTTGCATAGGCCGCTCCTGCGCTCCCTCGCCCCCTCGCTCCCACCTCCAGGGGACTTGGTGGAACATTTCCATAAACATATGCAAACATATATCATGATCTTGGAATTCCATTACATATGTATGTGCCAATGTTCCATAATCATGCCCCATCATCAATTTAAGAAATTTCCATTGAATATCAAATTATGGAGGGGGGGAAATTTTTGCTGCAACATTTGGCTCAAAATCGGGGACCATCTTCGTATGAGGTGAATGAGAACTATAGATATTTGAAGAAGTAGATTAGTGCCTTTTCCTCTGGCCATGGAGTCATATACAGTCATCCATCACAAAAATTTGTCTTTGTTCATTCTCACCTTGAAAGTTGTAAAAAATCATGCCCTAATTGAAACAACACTAAATTTGAAAGATATAATAAAAATGCAAGCTAGAAGTGCCCTATTAATACAAAGGGAAAACCTTCCTACCTACCCTAACTGAGATAAATTTTGATTGAATAGGAAACATGATATTGCCAATGGGGTTGATCCAACAACTTGTTAAATGTATGGGACTAAATCATGCATTTGATTTCCGGGGAAACATGCGCATGAAGAGAAAAAGTGCAGAATTAATGGAAAATCCATACATGCCACTTATAAAAACTACACCGAAAGGTCAAAAAATACTTAAGGCCTTAACTTAATTTGAATCCAAAAATGACAAAACAGGATTAGTGAAAACACGAGTGGTGTGGGTGAACAACATAAATAAAAAGTGAGGATACCTTTCCCCAAGATGCCTTTGTCACCGTTGTATGAAAACATGTTTTCCTTTCCCTTTATACATGCAAGTGAATGCATTATAGCTATGGTGTTTTCCCAGAATAGGAGAAGCCTACTTAAATATATCATTCGTGGATTGAATGTTTGGGTGCCTTAATGTGCAATGACATGTTTCCAGGACTGAATTCAATGCAAGGCATATTTGAAACTCTAACTCTGTCTTTCGGTGTCTTATTAGAAATTATTTCAGTTTTCATTTTTTGTTTTCAAGTTAGATATTGTTTTCAAGTTTTTACATTTATAATTTTATTGCAATGTGGCAGACTGATTAGAGCAGTGCAGGAACAACCCCGAGATGGGATGATCGCGGAAAGAGGCCGGCGGAAGAACATGTAAAGTGCCAGCATTGCTCTATCTTCAGGTATTTTAGTTATTTACATAATTGAAATAATATTAATTTTGTTCAAATATACAGACACCTAGCCATGGTACGCCTGATGATTCCCTCTTTGAGGAAGAGCTTTCTTCATCCCTATCTCCAGTGTTCTTGTTGCAAAAAAAGGCACGAGATGCAAGGTCGAAATTTAATGCTTTGATAGACACGCCTCAAACACCTGAAACAGAAGAGAGGATACAACATCTTATGAGGCAGCTAGAAAGATATCAGGTAATAATAAAAAGTCAAAAGGATATTTTTTTGTTCTGCATGAGATGAATTGTGATAGTTTGATTTTTAATTTTTACATTGACTAAACTAACAAAAATTTATTTTGTATGTAGCGTTTTCTGGCATTTGCTGAACCCGGTGTTGGTGGTAGTGGGACACAAGGGCAAGAGATTGCCCAACAACCCTCTCGTACACCTTCTACTCCTTTAGGTGCTAGCCAAGAAACACACCCTTCCCAAGCTGACACCCAGCCAACTGCTGAACGTGTTGGCAATGATGAGGCTGATATGGCCAGCTACATTATTGCGTTTCCTGGAGCTACACGTGTCAGCTCCACGGGGACCATTAATGGCACGTTGTTGGTGAACGATGAGGGTGTCCCTATAAAGCATGTACAACTCCCAGGTAAATTTTAATATTTTAACTATTTCATGTACTTTATCTAAAACATATTTATCATGATTTTTATTTTTAAATTAATGATAATATCTTATTTTTTTTGGTTTTATTCTGTGTAGGAAACAATGAGTTCTACAGGATTCTGGAGAGCCATGCGTTGGTAATTTTTGGCCCAACCATACGTACAAGGTGGAATTCCCAGAATTCCAACCTGAAAAAAGAACTTTTAGATTATCTAGAAGCCCTTTTTGGGGTCGGCACATTTGACAGAAAAGCGGTGGCTCAGGTAGCCGGCAAATATTTGAAATATACCAGGGACACCTATAGGACGCAATTGCAATTTAACCCTAGATATGAGCGTCCTATCGCAGTTTCAGAGAGTGAGTGGAGAGCACTCATCCATGACGGAAAAGAGAAAAGGGCAAAGAAAGAAGGAAAAATGCCAACTGGACCCGCAAGGTAAATTACAACTTTAATTCAATAACTTTAATTTTCTTTATGTCTAAAATAAAAGTGTGCTACGTCATATCTGACTTCAATATTTTGATGCTAGGTTGCCTGACACCTCAAAGGCAACCAAAGCTAGGATTGAGAAAAAGGGCCATCACAAGCTCGGCCGGGGTGGCTACTTGAAATTAGCTGCAAGAATTGTAATTAAGTAGCTAAACATCTTATAATTAATTGTATCGCCTTCCAACGTTTTTGTAATCCTATCAAATATAATTAAAAATACACAATCATATGTAATGTAGGGTGATAACTTCGGAACAGAAACTACAGAGGAAGATAAAAATATTGCTTTCCATTTTGGCTATCAAGTTGTAGTTGAACGTCGCAAAAGCTTGGGGCAAGTCCCAAGATCCAGAATGCCTGATAAGGTAAAACATTAACCTTTCAATATTTTGTTTTCGTCCATAAATTTAATGTCTAAAAACTTTGTTTAAATCAGGGGAGCAACACTACCGATGAGGCAAATAACCCAGTTTTAGAGCCAGATGTAGATGATCCTCACGTGCAACCTGATCATTGTAGTGGGGACCAGGCCGACAATGCTACTATCAGTGAGGGCCGTGACAGTAATTAATTTCCACTTATATTTTTTTCTAATTATACCTTGATGGTTGTCCTTATAACGTTTTTTGTTTAAATGACAGAGAATGTTTCCCTTGAGGATCTTACCACCAGAGAGGAAGACGGGGCAACAGTCCCAACGGCGACAACTGGTGCACCAGGTAAATAATCTCATTGCAATTTTTTTTATTAATATTACCGAACTAGTTCAATGATATTTAAAAACCGATAATTAAAATTTAATTATTATCTGTTTTTGGAGGCGATGCCCCGTCACTGGATGAGACCAGACATCGTGACAATGCAACTAGGTCAGCGGCGACAACTGGTGCACCAGTTAAATAATCTCATTGCAATTTTTTTTATTAATATTACCGAACTAGTTCAATGATATTTAAAAACTGACAATTAAAATTTAATATTATCTGTTTTTGTAGGCGATGCCCCGTCACTGGATGAGCCCAGACATCGTGAATACGCAACTAGGTCAGCAGTGCGGGTTGAAAGGCACGAAACAGGAGCAGAACACGATGATATTGATGATGTAATTAGGAGCTTTAAAAATAGGAAGAAGAAAAAGAAAATTTGACAATGTAAAATATTGTATTATTATAAGACAAACGTTACCATACTTGGAACGTTTTTGCGTTATATAAAAAACTCATTTATCATACTATTTTTATGTCAAGCATTAATTGCAATGTTTCCTTGCGTACTTTTTGTTGAATTGTTTTTTTATTAGTTATTGAATATTTTTTTGTATGCTCATGAAGTAAAAAATGAAATATAGATTGGGTATTGGGGAATTGAGAGTGATGTGAGGGGGGGGGGGAGGGGCCATAAGAGCTTCCACCTTCACATGGTTGGCCCTGTTTAGTAGAGAATAATTTATTGGAGCGATTTAATCTTGGAGCAAACCTCCCTTGATCCAGCGTAGCAACAAAAAAGTCACTGTTGACTTAGTTGCTACTCTTTCGGATCGTGGGAGGCTTGTTCCAAGTTCATGCGACTCCAATAAATTGTTCTTGAAACGAAGAGGAGCTTATTCAGGTATGTTTTGACATTTTCAACATATGTTCTAACATTATCATAAGAATGCATCTTAGAGTAAAAAATACTACATCAATTACTTGTAATTATTGTATAGATAATGATGGATTTTGATTGACTTGGCAGTGCAGGTACAAATCCTCTTGCATCATGAGCAATACAACTTGTCAACCAGGGTCATGTCCGGGATATTTTTGCTTGTGCACTTGACCAGGTTCGTAATGTCACATTTTGTAAGTTCCTTTACAGTTCATAATTCAATATTAAGCTTGTTCATGATTATTATCTAGGTTTTTTGTATGTGTTTTTTCATCTATTTGATTGTAAGCAACTCTGCATGTTTCCTGTTGTTCACTATGATTTCTCCCATTACCACTCCCAGGATGAATCCGACTTATTGTTACATAGGTTACTTTATTGTTACTATGATTTCTCCATTTACGATTTCATAGGTTACATCATGTAAAGTTGTCAATCTCAGGTTGGTGATGAGCTTTAGTTCTCCAGATTTGGGGCTTTTCTGATATTTTCTCCCTCATGTCATTCATGCATCACCTCGTTGTTTGAGCATGCCAATTTTCTACCACTTGTACCAATTGGCACATGTCAATCTCTGAGTGGTGCCACATTTCACCTATTTTCGGTGAGAGTTTAGGGTTTCTCTAACATAGCTTCAGAAATCCGATTCAGTGCCTGCTTGAATATTGTCACATAATACTTATGGTTTGGATTGATGAGCATGTTCTGAATAGTTGGTTGATTCATAAGAACCACCCATAAATCTCCCTTCCTCTAACACACAGAAAATAAAAATTTCTTTGACAGGAGACAGAGTTTCAATACTTTGAAAACAAACTTCTATTCCCTTCAATAACTCAAAAAAAAACTATTACACTACTTCCTCATTGAGAGGGATTACAAAATTATGTCTGCTACAAAACGCAGTGCATAAAACCAACTCACTGTCTGTTCAAAACAAACATACTCTGTCTCTAAGACACTCTGCTGTGTTTTTCCCTTTCGCACTGCTGTGCATACACACTTAAAAAGTTACACTCAGTTTTTCACTTTTTACACACTGGTATGTAATAAAAAATTTACGTACTGTCTATAAAAAAAACTACCAAGCTTTTTCGACCTTTTTATTTTTATATGCCGGAACATATAAAACATATTATAATAAACCCTCTTTTAAAAAAAATAAAATTAAAACTAAATTCTATGGCCCACCTTTCATTTCACATATGATATATATATAACATATGTTTAAAACATATGTATATATTAAACTATCAAAACATTAAAGAACCCTTTCCGTCAGACTTCAAAAGTCTGAATAGATTGAATTTCAAGCCAAATTCGCGTTCCAAAATGGGATGCTGACGTCTGCCTAATTTTAACTCGAATTCTCAATCCAATGTGCCCTATAAAAAATTCGGGTCCGGTTTTCAGGTTTTCAGATTCCCTTCAATTTCATGCGATCCAATATTAATGCTCCACGTGTCCTCCTTTTGAATTTACAAAACTATCGGGTAAATTTCTGTTTGTTTAATTTCTGGTTGGTGAATTGCGTTAATGCTGGCTGTTGTGTTTAAATACAATCATGTACAGAAATATGGCTGTGGCCGTCTACAAAAAAAACTTGCAGGAATTTTAAATGCTGAATTAAATTTCTGGATGGCATGCAAGCAACCTCCAAAAAAAAATGTTGCTGCTGCATCCGTCCTTCTGCTGCAGCGGTTGAAGTTAAAATTCAACAGCACAGGGTTTAATAAGTGAGGGTGTAAAGGTAACTTTTTGTCGATAGTATTGGATTAAGATCATCTATTCATTTTTTTAGGGTCTTATGGTGTTTGGTTTTTTAGTTTTGGGTTGGGCTTATTGAGTCTAAGATAGTTTTTGAGTGAAAAAATTGCTATCAAGTATTAAAAAAATTTGGTTCTTTTGTCAAAATTTATGAGCTTGTTAGGAAATACAAAACTGACAATGGTTGTATCTTAAATTTGTGGAAAATAATTTGAAATGAAACCTTTTTGTTTAGGTTGTTGCAGCAGGTGCAAACCCCGTTCAAATTACTAGGGGCATTGACAATACAATAAAGGCCCTTGTTTCGGAACTCAAAATTTTGTCAAAGGAGGTAAACGCTTGCCTTTTGAGTAGGCTGGTTTTCCTTTTTGCTAATGGTTTGGTGTATCTAATTGAATTAGTTGCCTAAGGTATTTTTGGTTGCAAACTCCTTTTCATTTTTCATACGGTATTGGCCTTGTGGAATACATTTGATTGTGTGGTCTTGTTAGATCTACAACATTTGTAGTTGTTTAGTCTTATGGCCGAGGTGCACTTTTATTATGGAAATAGTTGATGCAATATTGTCATTTAATCCTTACTGCAGGGTAGCATGTTGAGAAGTTTTTTGTGAAACATTTGGTATTCAAAATGACACTTGATCCTATACGGCATCATGCACTTGACTTCAAAATTTATATTCAAAGTGTGCCAGACAATTCTTGCAAAATTTCAAATATTTAGGTTGTTTTAAACCATTATCTTTTTCATGTATTGGATGCTGAAAATGTGAAAAAGACTTTGGTATGAAACCAACTGGTGAATAATTTCCGGCACAACAACCACTTCCAAGACATGATTTAGAAGTAGAACAAATGTGCTTATGAAGCATAGAAAGATATCCTTGATGCATTGTCAATGTTTGGCTAGGGTTATTTTTGGAGAAAATAACTCCTTATTCCTAGAATAGTGATCTTCAATACAAGTAAATGCCGGAGAAGAGAGATCATCGTGTGACGCAACAAAACTAAAATTGGACCCCCAAGGAGCGCTGGTGTGTCTACAATCGCTCTGTCAGCATTTTCCCTTGGTTTACCCCGTTCTTTTCCTCCAGCCTGAGTCTTAATTGACTTCTTCTTTCTTCGGGTTTATTTATCAAATTCGTAGAATTTGATAAATAAATACTATCCACAATGGTTGGACTTTAATTTATATTCTCGACTTTATATTATCTCCAATCCTTATAACCAATGTTTAACTTTCAACACTTTGTATTTATACTCCACGTTTATTTTTAAATAAATAACTTGTAGTGAACTTTCGGCTCTATATTTCACCACCCAGCCTTACAACAATCACCCTCCAGACTTATGCTAATTATCCGCCAATCATTTAATTAAACAATTTCATTATACTTCGGCCCCACCTATATATATCAATAACCAATCAAACACTCGTATCGTACCTGGCTATCCTCCGCACACCTTAGTTAACCTCCGGGCAAGTTCAACGTGCGACCACCGTCCGATGGCCCTTCTCCAAATCAACTACTCTTGGAAATTTCGCTCGGCTTCCAACGTCGGGCTTTAACGTGCGATGGCATGGGTTAAACGGTTGTTTTCCGGGGTCACTTCGCCACGTGTCGCATTCCCTATGGAATCGCTCGCGAATAAGAAATACCGCCTACTCCGCAAAAGCGGTGCGATATGGGCAACCCGCTTTTGTGATTCCGCTCGTGGTTTTGGTAGAGGGCTTGACCACGGGTGCATGTCTGGTTCCGCTATCCTTTTGTTTGTTAACTCATGTCCAATCCTCGGGTCGGGTTCCGAAAGCACAACAATTTTGTCTCTTTATTAAGCGGGATTTTAATATGTGTATTATCAAAGAAAACCAACACAAATTTTATAAGAAAATTGTTCAAAAGTCGAGCCCGCCGGACTTCAAACAGCGATAAACCATAATTCAAACCAAATTCGCGTTCCAAAATAGCCTGCTGACGTCGGCCAATTTTGTGACGCGAATTTCTTATCAAATTCGCCCTAATATTTTACGGGTCCGGATTTCCACTGCGCGATCGGCCCAAACAAAGATCCGCTCCAATCAATTTCTGCCACGTGTCCTCAATAAAAACTTGCCCTGCTCCCGGCTGCGGGTGCATTCGATGGCATTTAAGGTGATGGGACATGGATATGGTGATTTCATATCAATCGCATTAACATTTAACGCTGTTCAATTAAGTTTTCACATCAAATCTGCATTAATTAATTTTTAACACTGTTCAAGATCGAACCTCCACTCCTCTTAGCGATTCCGCACGCTCCAATTTGATCTGGCCTTCGGCTCTCATTATTAATGATCAGAGATTAATTATGACGGGCGTCCTTTGATTGCATTGCAGACGGGTCGACAAAATGGCGTTTAGCCATGGTTTTTCAGACAAGCCGGTTGCTGGATTACACTGCCTGGTAACTGTGACGATAAGGAGAAGTGGCCAGCGGAACTTCTGCCTAGACTTTGCTGCATATTTCCATTTCTCTCGGTTCTATCTCTGTCTGTCTTCCTCTGTTAATTGGAATTCTACTTCTTCGTCTCTTGTGCCCACTGCGCCTGAGATTGCACCCATGCCTCGCGTGCGTCATAGGATGCGTTGCCGCAGGGGGAGCACTAGAGGTCAATCCCGGCGCGCTCCCTCCAGCACCTCAACAGAGATGACTTCCGGCCAGTCCAGTGATTATTACTTAGGTCGATATCCAAATAATAGGAGTGGGCGGGGTCGGCTTGTAGCATCTGGCCACCATATGGATTCCCCTGCTCCTGGCTTCCCCACCGCTAGTTCACCTTCTCCCACGACGCGCACTGCGCAATTTTCCTTTGATTTCTCTCTCAATCGCCCGCGAATCACAACTGTAGTCACTGTGGTCTTCCGCGAGGAGGCCCAAATGGAGGAAGAATGCACCCGTCCGGCGGGTCTGAGCTCAGAAAAATCCGGCCAGCATTCAGGCCTTCAGGAGGGGAGCCGTGGCATGCATGTGGAGGTAGCACCTAGCGATCCTGGACCTTCCGAAGGATGGTGCCGAATCATGGAGGAACCAGGGGAGGAGTAGTTTGGTTAATTTGTTTTTCTTTCTTAGCAGGCCCAGTTAATTGGGCTGCTTTTAGTTTATTTTACTGTGCTGGACCTTTAAGTAATATTTTTGAATTCTGTAAATTAAACGTTCAAGACTGGTTTCCCCGTATGAGGGCGGTCTTCTTAATTTTTTGTGATTAGCGTTTTTCTTGATCTGTTCAAGGATTTTGGGTACTTTAATTTGTATTTGGAACAATGGACGTCGGTACTCTATATGTTGCTTTACTATTCTACATACTGCTATTTCACTTTCTTATAGATGCCTCGGGCATATTTGGATGCTTTCTTAGATTTGTCGATAATCTCCATGTGGACCGTTACTGGGTTTTATATCATGTCCCTGTATGTGACATGGGGTATTTTTCTATCATTGTCTGGGGTGGGACTTCCACTTTTCTAGATGGATATTTGGGTTCCAATCTTCAGATGTGAAAATGTAATGAATTCATGGACTGTTTTACTTCATATAATATATTCAAAACAATGTTTTTTCTCTTGTGAAAAAAAAATGATTAATGTTTATCACTCTGCCTTCATAACTAGCGATGCTGGTCTATGTTGCTGGTTTATTGATATGGTCTGATGGTCTTTTTATATTTTGGACATATCACACTCCTCACATGATTAGTGTTTTTCTCTGTTCAAGGATTTTGGGTACTTTAATTTGTATTTGGAACAATGGACGTCGGTACTCTATTTGTTGCTTTACTATTCTACATACTGCTATTTCACTTTCTTATAGATGCCTCGGGCATATTTGGATGCTTTCTCAGATTGTCGATAATCTCCATGTGGACCGTTACTAGGTTTTATATCATGTCCTTGTATGTGATATGGGGTATTTTTCTATCATTGTCTGGGGTGGGACTTCCACTTTTCTAGATGGATATTTGGGTTCCAATCTTCAGATGTGAAAATGTAATGACTTCATGGACTGTTTTACTTCATATAATATATTCAAAACAACGTTTTTTCTCTTGTGAAAAAAATGATTAATGTTTATCACTCTGCCTTCAAAACTAGCGATGCTGGTCTATGTTGCTGGTTTATTGATATGGTCTGATGGTCTTTTTATATTTTGGACATATCACACTCCTCACATGATTAACGTTTTTCTCTGTTGCGGGATTTTGGGTACTTTAATTTGTATTTGGAACAATGGACGTCGGTACTCTATCTGTTGCTTTACTATTCTACATACTGCTATTTCACTTTCTTATAGATGCCTCGGGCATATTTGGATGCTCTCTCAGATTGTCGATAATCTCCATGTGGACCGTTACTGGATTTTATATCATGTCCCTGTATGTGACATGGGGTATTTTTCTATCATTGTCTGGGGTGGGACTTCCACTTTTCTGGATGGATATTTGGGTTCCAATCTTCGGATGTGAAAATGTAATGACTTCATGGACTGTTTTACTTCATATAATATATTCAAAACAACGTTTTTTCTCTTGTGAAAAAAAAATGATTAATGTTTATCACTCTGCCTTCAAAACTAGCGATGCTGGTCTCTGTTGCTGGTTTATTGATATGGTCTGATGGTCTTTTTATATTTTGGACATATCACACTCCTCACATGATTAGCGTTTTTCTCTGTTCAAGGATTTTGGGTACTTTAATTTGTATTTGGAACAATGGATGTCGATACTCTATCTGTTGCTTTACTATTCTACATACTGTTATTTCACTTTCTTATAGATGCCTCGGGCATATTTGGATGCTTTCTCAGATTGTCGATAATCTCCATGTGGACCGTTACTGGGTTTTATATCAAGTCACTGTATGTGACATGGGGTATTTTTCTATCATTGTCTGGGGTGGGACTTCCACTTTTATGGATGGATATTTGGGTTCCAATCTTCAGATGTGAAAATGTAATGACTTCATGGACTATTTTACTTCATATAATATATTCAAAACAACGTTTTTCTCTTGTGAAAAAAAAAATGATTAATGTTTATCACTCTGCCTTCAAAACTAGCGATGCTGGTCTATGTTGCTGGTTTATTGATATGGTCTGATGGTCTTTTTATATTTTGGACATATCACACTCCTCACATGATTATGATTAGCGTTTTTCTCTGTTGCGGGGTTTTGGGTACTTTAATTTGTATTTGGAACAATGGACGTCGGTACTCTATCTGTTGCTTTACTATTCTACATACTGCTATTTCACTTTCATGGACTATTTTACTTCATATAATATATTCAAAACAGCGTTTCTCGTCTTTTAAAATTTCAATTTTTTTTTTTAAATTGAACCCTCCGTCGGTCTACCGACGCCTTGTAAACGTCGGAACTGCGACAACCCAGAAACGTCGGAAGAGAGACAGTATGAAAACATCGGAAGAGAAACGTTCCAAACGTCGGACCACATATCGTCGGCATTGCGACATCTTACAGACGTCAGAAGAGCGACGTCCAAAACTTCGGACCACGTTTAGTCGGAATTGCGACGGTTTACAAGCATCGAAAGAGCGATGTCCAAAACATCGGACCATGTTTAGTCGGAATTGCGACGGTTTACAAGCGTCGGAAGAGCGACGTCCAAAACGTCGAACCACGTTGAGTCGGAATTGCGACGGTTTACAAGCGTCGGAAGAGCGACGTTCCAAACGTCGAACCACATTTCATCGGAAGTGCAACAGTTTACAAACGTCGGAGGCGCGACGGTTTGTGAGACGTCGGAAGAGTGACGCTTGTTCGGAATGACGGAAGAAGTGTCGATAGTGCGACACTTTTTACGTGCGTCGGAACGGTGACGGCATGACAAACCATGGTTTGTCCGCCCCCGAACTGTCGCTCTTGCGACGACTATGTGTCGGAATAGCGATGAATTGGCCGTCGGAATTTCCGCCAAATTCTCTAGTGGAATGATGAAAAATTAAGACTAGGAGGAGGTGTACCTAGGATTGGAGGAGGAGGAAGAGGTGGAGGACAAGGTAGAGGAAGAGGAAGGGGAGAAAAAAGAAGAGAAGTAGGATGAAATGGAGAAGGAGTGGATCTTGTCGCATTTCCTATATTAGATGAGGATACAACTGCCACAATGAAGAATATCTCACCCTCCATCCTCCCCAATTTTCATGGATTAAGGAGTGAAGATATTGAAAAATTTCTATTTGAATTCGAAGTTTTATGTATATCATATGACTACTTACTCAATTCTCAAAAGTTGAAATTGTTTCCTGCAACACTTAATTAAGGATGCAACATTAAAATGGTTCATAGGTTTAATAACACATTCTATTAGGACATGGGAAGAAATTAAAAATGCATTCTTACAAAACTACAAGGATTACTACACACCTCATAATCGGAAAGTTGAATTTTTTAAAATGATGCAAAGAGAATTGAAAACTTAGAGGACCTAATTGAAAGATTCAGTTGCAATCTAAAAATGGCTAGGATGGAAAATTTGGATGAAGATAATTTAAAATCTCTCATGTTGAAAGCCATTAGAGATGAATGGATAGATATTATTAATATGATGGGAAAGGGAGACATCTCTCAACTATCATTACCGGATATCTCTGAATTATGCATATATCTTTCAAGGGGAAAGTCAAGAATTGGGAGAACTCCAAGAGATCCTATTATCTCTAGAGTGAATAAATCTGCAGCTAGAATAGTAAGTAGGGCTGAAATAGGAAATTTTCTTGTTGAATTCAAAACATGTATTTTAGGGGGTCTTAGTGAAAAAATAGACACCTTAAAATTGCAAAACAAGAAAAGAGAAAAAGGTGATTCATTATCTATCTTCTGTCCTAAATGCAAACAAAAACATGCCTTAAGATAATTTCCTCTTGATTTAAAAATCATAGAGACATGTGTCATATGTACAGAAAATCACGAAACAAAGTAATATCCTTCTATACTAGGTCTTAAGGTTGTTTTCCAAGAGGAAATATCCCCACACCAAGTAGATCCTTTTTGTTTTGTTTCTAGAAGACCATGGCAAGGGCCACAAACTCAAGGTTTTAACACTCATATGTATACTCAACCCCCACAAAATAACTGGAATTCATCAATTCCATGGAAGTAACCCTGGTCTCAACCTCAACCTTGGACACAAGGAATGCAAAATCCTTATTGTAGATATTCTCAATATCACCAATATACTCAATCTTATCTGAACTATCCACCACAAAAATTTCCTCAAACCAATCAACTACCTCAATATCATAATCCACAAATTTCATTACCATTTCCACAAAGGCCAAACCAGCTACCTCCTCAGCCACTTCCAAACCCAAACAATAAAAATGCACAACCTATTTATAACATGGAGGCACAAAATTTTCAGACTTATATGATAACTCCACTAGATCTTAACAACGTTCAACTTAGATTTGGTAGGATATTAGAAAAGAAAAAGTTTTCTGTTGTTATTCAGGAAAAATTTGATCACTCTCATGAGGAGGTTTCTCTTCATCAAGATAAAAATTTTCAATATAAAAATAATTATTCTAAAGAAGAGACATCTCTTCATCAGAATCTAAATTTTCAAAAACAAATAAACTCAACTCCTATCATAAAGCAACCTTCGGTATCTATACCAAAACCTCCTTTGCCTGAAATATTACAAATTGACAAAAGAGTAGAAAAACAAATCATGTTTCCTAACTATGATATATTAGATGAATTGAAGATCGTTTGTATCAAAATAACTTTGTTACAAGCCATTAAGGAAATTCCAATCCTTGCAAAAACAATAAGAGAGTTGAGGATAAATAAATCAGAATAAAAACAGAGGAAGTAAAAAGAATATAGTTAGTGGGAAAAATTGCAGATATCATGATGGGAAAAACAACCATGCATAAATGTTTGGATCTTGGAAGTCGCATTGTGAAAACACACATCAATGGTATTGAGATCCCAAATACATTGATCTACCTAGGAGCAGCCATAAACATAATAAGTAAACAATCCATGGAACAACTAAAACTTCCAAATATTTAATATACACCAACATTACTACAACTAGCAGATAGATCAGTAATCAAACCTGATGGTGTATTAGAAGACATTTATGTATCCCTTAGATTCTTGGGAATATCTAGTTGAATTTGTGATCTTAACTCCCAAGAATAACTTAGGAGGACATCCATTGATATTAGGAAGGCCTTGGTTAGCTACAGTTGATGCTTTCATCAGTTGTAGATCTGGTGATATGTTTATCTCTGATGGAAGTTCACAAAATAAGTTCACTTTATATCCTCCAACAAAATAAATTATAGAAGTAGAAAATGAATAATGGATGGATGATGAAAATGGCATACAACCAATTTTTACTATCTCACACATTAGTGAAGAAAGTCAAATTCTAAATTCAATAGAAAACAATGAATCATCTTCACAATATGAGAATAGTCAAAATTTTCAGGAACAATGTAATATTGAATACTTATCATCCAGACAAATGTCTTTATATTATATGGAATAATTTGGTAATTCTTCAATTGAAATATTTCCAGGAAAAACTTTAAACATAAACAAAAACATAGAAGAATTTCAAAAAGAGGAGTTAATAACAACATTGCAAAAACATTCTTCCGAATATGCATGGGAATACACTGACATGAAAGGAATCAACCCTGAAACTTGCATACATCATATCTATATTGAGGAAAATTCTAGACCAATAAGACAACCTCAAAGAAGAATGAATCCAAATCTTATGGAAATTGTAAAGGAAGAGCTACAAAAAATTTTGAATGTCAAATTTATTTATCCAATATCAGATAGTCAGTGGGTTTCACCTGAGTAATTGTCCCTAAAAAGAATGGAAAATGGAGGCTGTGTATTGATTATAAAGAGTTTAATAAATCTACTTTAAAATATCACTTTCCATTACCTTACATATATCAAGTTCTAGATACACTAGCAGGGAAGAAATATTTTTCATTCTTGGATGGTTTTAATGGATATAATCAAATTCAGGTAGCACCCGAAGATCAAGACAAAACCACACTTACCTGTCCATGGGGAACTTATGCTTACCAAGTACTTAATTTTGGATTATGTAATGTACCTGCAACATTCCAAAGAGCAGTATTGGTATTTTATCTGATTTAATTCATGAATGTGTGGAAATTTATATGGATGATTTTACGGTCTATGGAAATTTTTTTGAAGAAGCCCTTGAAATTTTGGAAAAATTTCTCATAAGATGTAAGGGATAAAATGTCCCATTAAGTCATGAAAAATGTTTTATAATGTTTACTGAAGGAATTTTTTTAGGATTATGTATTTCAGGAAATGGAATTAAGGCGGACTCATCTAAAGTTGAATTTATTTCCAAATTAGCAATCCCAAATTGTCAAAAAGATGTTAGGAGTTTTCTTGGTTTTGCAGGATACTACGGAATATTTATAGAGAACTTCACAAAAATTTCATCTACACTCCTCAAATTTCTCACAAAGGATTATGAATTTAGCTGGAACCCTGAGTGCCAAAAGGCATTTGAAACTTTGAAAGCAAAGATATCTGAAGCACCCATTTTAAAAGGACCAAACTGGAAATTACCTTTTCATATCTCTACCGATGCCTCAGATATAGCTCTGGGAGCTTTATTAGGACATAAAGACTTGACCCCTTTTGTCATTTACTACACAAGTAATAATTTGACTCCATTTGAGTTAAATTATATTGTTAATGAAAAAGAGTTTCTAGTTGTTGTCCATGCTATTAACAAGTTCATACATTACATCACTGGTTATGAAACCTTAATTCACACATATCATTCTGAAATTAGATATCTAATGAATAAATCTATCACTAATGGCATAATCACAATATGGTTACTCTTACTGCAATAATTTAATATCATCATTTTAGATCGACTTCGAAAAGAAAATACATTTGTTGACTTTTTTTTCTATAATTCCAAATGATAATAATGATACACCAGTAGAAGATAGTTTTCCTGATGAATATATTTTTGAAATATCTACTAAATCTCCATGGTTTGTAGACATTTCTAATTACTTAGCCACATGAAAACTACCATAATATTTGTTTCCTAGAGAAAATAGAAAGATAATTCAAATGAGTGCATCTTATTCTTGGGTGAATGAGGAATTGTACAAGACAGGCCCAAATCTCATCATTAGAAGATGTGTACGAGGGGATGAAATACCTGAAATACTGAAGGCATGCCATAATGATCCATGTGGAGGACACTTTGATGATAAGAGGATTACCTACAAAATCCTTCTTTTAGGATATTATTGACCTTCCATTTTCAAGGATGCCCAGGAATATGTTAAAATATGTGACAATTGTCAGAGAATGGGGAAACATGTTCCTTCAGGTGAAATTCCATTACAACCACAGGTACGCATCGAGCCCTTTGAAAAATATTCTCTGGGTTTTTTTGGACCCATCATTAATCCACCATCAAGACAAAAAAGGTATATTCTTGTATGCATTGATTATGTCACTAATGGGTAGAATCTAAAGCACTTTCCTTTGCTAATGAAAATTGTGTAGCTTCATTTCTTTTTGAGGATATTTTTATTCGTTTTTTTGTCCCTGTTATCACTCAGTAATTTCTCCAGGTTCAAGAGAGAACTCACCGAGGTAACCATAAGCTCTAGGATCTAACCTTCCTATGGTTTAGAGAGGGCTCTCTCTTTAAAGTTTAACTCTGTTTTAATTTGTGAATATTAGGATAGTTATTAAAGTGAAAATTTGGTTTGGTTTTGTTGGATTTGGTGGGAAAATTTCACTTGGAGGGTAGATAGAGGGAAATCTACTTGTCCATTGGGCTATGGGGTCTAATTCAAGCTAAAAGGACTGGGATCAAGGCCTAAAAGGTCAAATTTCTGTAGGGGAAAGGTAGATAACCCTAGGAGATCTTGGAAAATTGGTTTTTGAGATGGTATGATCGGGATAAAGGGCACTTAAGAATCCTTAAATCCGGAAAAGGGAAGTAGTATATAGAAGCCAAATGGGAGAGGGAGCAATTAAGGGTTCCCTACATCAGAAATCAGAAGAAAAAAAGAAATGAAAAATAGTTAAAACAGGGTGCTATTAACATGTCCTGTAGTAATACTCCTAGTTATACATTCAGATTTAGAATTAAAACACAGATGAATGCATGAAACAAAAGAAGATAAAAATGACAAGGTTAAGAGAGTACTTCACTACATATAGCATATCACAGGGATCCTGAAGTATGATGCCAAATAGTTGATCCAATCTGCCACTCGAAATCGAAATTCAAAGCCTTCAGGTCAACAAAATATCTATAGTAATCTCCAACAATTTTATTCCACACCAAAATACTTAAAAGAGTGAAGTATTTATATAAAATGTTTTACAAATATCCTAGATGAATTCTAGGAATTAACTTAGGAAAAATAAATATCTTACAACAATAATAGTGACAACTTGCTCAAAAAATTAGAAAGTTGTCCTATTTTATTCAAAATAAATAGAAACTGTTTTAAGATAAGAAGCAACTGGTTGCTTATGTGTCCTCTTTGCTAGCTTTTTAGATATTTTCATAATCTAACTTGCCTTCACTAATACTCTTTCTCACTGGTACTCTTTCACTTCGGATACTATTTAACCTTCAATAAAATTTCTTTCTGCTATAAAACTCTGTTTTGACAGTGAAATCAACAAACATATTTTTTCTTCTTCATTTGTTTCTCTTTATTTCTTCATAGCAAATCAGTTATTGCCTACCACTCCTCATTTTTAGGAATTCTAATATTCTTGAGTTTCCTAAAATTCTCATCAGCCTCAGTATATCTGGAAATGTGGGCTTGATGACAAATAAGTGCTTGATTTCATACTGTAAATAAAAAAAATCTTCAAAACTTTTTAACAATACTTTTCCTGTGGGAATACCTTGACTTATTGGCTTGTTTACCTGCTCCTTGGCATGTTATCTTATCTTTTTCTCATAATCATTCTGAGGCATTAACTTATCATTGATAACCATGATATCAGGGAGTCCCTTTTTCCTTAAATTGGTGAATTTAACCATGAATCTAGTGATAGCAGTGTTCATTCCTTCACATTTCTCTTCAAGCTGCCTCATCAAATTTCTTTTGGTGGTTACTTTCCTAATTTCTAGGATAGTAGTTGTCCTGTCATTGATTTTCAATTCTTCAAGTTCATGTCTGTTCTTGTTGTTGAGGAAATTTATTAACCTTACTGTCTGTTCTGGTTTATCTGCTAAATCAGCTTGTGTCTTTTGGATCTCTACTTGGGTTGCCAATAGTAACTCTCTTTGCTCATAAATCACCTAAATTGAAGGCCAAACATCATGGATGGCTTCAATTACATTATTCCATAGGTAATTTTTTAATATATGATATCTGATCCTTGAGATTTTTTTTTTTTTGAGCTTCTTTACCTCTTCACTCAATCTGTGGGCATTTTTCTCATGTATTTTAGCATCTACCTGAGCTGATTTGTTTGTTTTATCAAGATTTTCAATTATCTTTGTCAATCTGTTGATTTCATTGGTCTTCAATGACATCTCTTCCATTTCTTTTACTAGTTGACTGCTTTCATCTGTAGGTGGCAACACTGTTGTAGAGGATTCAGTTACTGAAGTTGTTGAAGAAGTCACTAGCACTACAGTTTCCAGTGGCTCTTTGGGTGCCAATTTTTCTCCTAAAGTAGAAGGTACTACTGCTATGATGACTAGGATGATAGTGGGAATCACTGGTTCTTTAACTGTCTCTTTTTCCTGGACAACTTGGCCCATTTGTACTTCCATTTCCTTGATTTGAGCTGTCAGTTGAAGTATCAAACTCATCATTTCATATTTTTCCTGTTGATCCTGTAAAACTTTCTTTGTCTGAGGATTCTCACCTTGAGGAAGCTTGAGTTTTTTCCTTAAGGCAACTATGTCCTCATTTTTCTTTTTAACCAATGCTTCTGCTGCTTTGATGTTTATAGGATCATATCCTACCTGTAATACTAAATATTCTAAGGCCTTTATCCTTAGATCCTTTTCATATAATGAATCTTTATCCATCTTCATTTGGTCATGCATAGTAGAGATGGTATTTTGAAGCCTATGAGAACTCATAGAATTTGTTGCGACTGTGGAATAGAGCATCTCTGAGGTTTTCCTATGAAACTCAATCTAATCCAATTCATGGATTTTGTCTGTAGCTACTTCCATATCAACTTTCTTGTAGTCAGCAACTATCTTTGGCACTTGTACTGTAGGCTGTAATACTGACATAATCAATTTTTTAGTTGAATAATCAAATGCTGATAGGAATATATTTTGGTTACTTGGTTTTTGCTTCAACAACTGAGAATATATTCCAATTTTGATTTCCTCATTCTTCAATTTGATTTGCTTGTATTTCTCCTTAATACCTAAATCCTTCTCCTCAGCTGAATGTGAGGAAGAAGCCTCCATAATTTGTTGCCTTTCCATAATTTGTGTCTCTTCATTATTCAACTATTCTTGATTATGATTTGGCTCAATAATGATTGCAGCGGCTACATTGGTCTCAGCCTGTGCAATGTTGGTATTCAAGGTCTCTGTTTCTTCAACATCTATTGTAACTTTTCCTTTAGCTGTTGTATCCAGTTTTGGCCTCTTGTTGTAAATGATTTTAAACTTTGTCTTTATTGTAGTCTCTACAGTATAAGCTCCTTCTTGTCTGCTTCTCTTAGTGGATGTCTCTGGCTGTTTGGCAATTTCCAAAGGGTGACTAGTATTCCTTTAGTTTACTGCCTCTATTAAAGTATTTTCAACCCACTCAATTAGATTAGCAAACTTCTATATTTTTGGCTTTGACTCATGGATAAAGGGTGTCAATTTACATTTTACCCTCAGTTTACTTAAGATCCCTTGTGGATCATAATTCCATGGGAAACTTTCTTCTAATTTGTACTCCAGTAGTTGACTTGCTGCTTCCTTTTTTGCATCTCTTTGATTACATATAAAAGGCCCAATTTGATTTTTGAGTTTAAATTGGGTCTTTTCTTGGCTGCCATAAAATTAATTGACTCTGAATTTAGGATTTTCCTAATTTACTCTAAGGCAAAGATCCTCATAGATGGATGCTTGGGAAACTTGTAAGGCAACAAGTTAGAACCAAAAACTTTGATTTCAGTGAATTTCTCATACAAATACCAATCACCTAATTTGCTTTGCTCTGATAGCTGCAATATTTTCTTCATTTCCTCACTGATTCTAGGTTGCTCTGTTTTTATCAAGATGGTGATTAATGGATGTACAAATAACTCTGCAAACTCTGAATAACTGAATTATGTGCCTTATTTTTTGACTATAGATGTCCAAAAGATAACTGATAGGGGTTTTCCTTCTATATCCAAATTTTGAAGTGAAATTGGAAAGCTCTCTGACTAGAAAAATAGAAACAAGTGGAAAATATAGGAGGTATATATGAATACTCCTTCCAGTTTCAAATTAGTCAATTGATAGTGAATGTTGTCAGCAAGAAAACCAACATAGTCAAAGATAACTGAGGGCAGTTGACCTGGAGAAAAGGTAGACAAAAATCCTAAGATAGACTCATCAGTGTGCTCATCAGTAAAATACCCAAGTATAAAGGAAAGCATGGAGATTACATTCCTTGAACCTTCAGGGAACTTGGCAGTTGAATATGGAGGGTTTAATTTAGGAATTTCAACATGCAGAGGCATGAAAGTCTGGAAAATCATAAACCTTTTAGGAAATTCTAAGTTAATGTATAGCTTAGTGAGGGATTCAATAGAAAATGGGACTGCTTGCGGGTCTGGTTGAAGCTGCAACATTTGGTTTATTGACTCTACAGTGATGGTATATAGGACCTCTTTATTTGCATTCACAATAGCTCTTTGTTCAAGAATGCAGTACTGGTGACATAGTCTAATAATTTCTTGACAAGGGTGAGTCAGGGAGACTACATATTTGGGCAAGTTGGATTCCCAAATATGAACTTCTTCTTGATCATCTAGAGATTTTTCAAAACACCAGTTGTGGATATCTAACAGATTAAATTCAACTATAGGATCAGCTATCTTGTAGTTAATGTCAGCTAGGGGAATATGTTCAATATCAACAACTGGGGGTTGTAATGGATTGACTACAATTGTAGTATTTGGAGTCATGGCAGGAGCAGGTTTATGGGTTTTAGTACCCTCAGGCTTGTTTACACTCTTTTTTTTAGGCATTTTGTTTGGATTATGCAAGTTTAAACTGTTTGCAGAGGCAATTTTACTATAACAGAGGCTTGATTAGGCAAATTCAGCAAAATAGAATGTCTCTTTGGATTTTATGCTCAATTAGGTCTCTCAAATGAAGTTCTGAGGCTAAAAAATGGTCTAAAACAGAAAACAGGGA
This sequence comes from Pinus albicaulis, assembly GCA_034641835.2. NCBI lineage: Eukaryota > Viridiplantae > Streptophyta > Pinopsida > Pinales > Pinaceae > Pinus > Pinus albicaulis. The sequence goes on along the minus strand of JAXQQM020066522.1, from coordinate 31,660 downwards.
TTTTCTGAGTTTTTGACTGAAAATGGGCTAAAACTCTGTTAAAAAAGGATTTTCAGAAGATATAGGGCACCCAAAAAGGATTTCTGGTCTTTAGAGCTTGAAACTAATCAATAACTATGAATAATTGGTAAATTTCATTGAAAATAATGCACAACAGACAATTAGGGTTCCTGGGAAAATTTTGCCAGAGTTTGGCCTGTTTCTGGGACTTTTGGGAAATTAGATTTAATTAATTTATTGATTTTAGGATAATTTCTCTTTCTTTTAAAATGTTTGTTCAATTTAATTACATGTTTGAATCTCAGAAGAATACCTGTTTTGATGCAGGTATGAGTTTAACAGGGTTTCTTCAATCTTCTAGTTGATTTGATAGCTTCAGTGGTTGAACTGGAGCGATATAGCTCCTCAGAATTCTTTTGCAGGCTTCTTTTGGTGAATTCAGAGGTTCTGGGCGTTGAAATGGCTATCAGGGGTTTTTGCAGGCTTAAACAGTCGGGAAGGTAGAAAAAATGGTTAAACGTGACATATAGGCGTAAAAATGCATATATAAAGGTTTAATTAAAATGTATGAATTTTCATTGATCGACATTGAATGCGAGTCGCTATCAGGCGGGAAGCGGTTTCGAATTTTTGAAAGGACAAAAACCAGTGGTAATCGTGTGGGTTTTTAATGGTAAGTGGTTTTAATAAAAACCCATGCAATCCAATCATAAAAGGCCACGTGGAGGGGAGGGGTCAACGGGAAACCACCCATTTCGCGTGGCTTTTGCGTTGGGGTGGTCGGGCATGTTTTTTACATGATATCAATCTTCAACCGTTAGATCAAAAGGTTTTAAGCGAATGACTGAGATCATGTCAAGAGTTACGTTGAAGCGGAAAGGTGGGACTAGGGTGGATTAAATGTAGTGGAAGGGTTTATAATGCAGTGGGGCTTATAATATGTTCAAACCTTTTATGATATGACTGAGGGTCAAAGGTTTAATACATATAATACAAGGTTTTAATAAAATATATATGGGAGTGTGTTTTATACATATAAGCACAATGGTTTAATATGTGTCGGGTTAGAAATTTTTTATTTTAAAACATTTGTAAAATGTTTAAAATATGAGAACGTGGTTATTATATTGTATAGTTTTTTAACTGTTTGGATAGTTTAAAAAACTATAGGGGCGGGGTAAAACAAATAAATATAGTTTAGACCAAAGGGCTTTATATATTGGGATTTTTCATTTGCGCACATGGATAATAGACTCTGGTCTTAAACATTATAATAGTGGGTTTTTGAGATTTATTAGATATAATGGAATTAATAACTAGGAAAGGGTATTTCTTAGGGATTTAATAAAATATGTTAAAAGTTAATAGGAAAGGGTAATGTAAAACAAAATACACATTATCTCTTAGTACAAAATCAAGTATTGCTCATCTTTATATTTTTTTCAATAATACTTAGGATAAATGTGATTTTGTGGATTTTTATGAATACTTATGAAGGAATGAAGTCAATTATTCTAGGGTTACAATTTTACTAAGTAAAAATGTGTTTTTACATAGGAAAAAGGGGTTTTAATACATGAATGAAGGGTAAATTATGATAATTGAGGTTTTAACATAAGAACTCAATATTTTTACTAACCAGTCATAGAACCTTGGGTCCGGTCCCAACAAAAGTCAAAGAAATGCTCTGAGCTTGTTTTAATGATAGTTTAGAATACTGAATACTCATAAAGGAGGGGAAATTAGTGATTTTGCCCGAGAATGTATTATTTACATGATTGCTCCACTGGGTTCTACCTATCCAACTTTATTTCTAACATTTTTTCTTCATTTTGCAGGTGCATTTAGGCTTGCAACCTTAAAACATTTTCTTTCAAAGCATAAAACTATCTAAATCTACCTTATTTCATCCAAGGGCTTAGATTAAATTGTTGAGTTCCTCATTATTCTCTACCTATCTACTGATTTGTCAAGTTTAAACTGTTTGACAAATGTTTATTCACTATCTAAAACATGAAATTGAAAGCATGAAAAGTTAAGATTAAACTATTTAACTGATCATGGATTATGACATTTATTGACACTCTGCACATAATCATTCTTCTTCGAGTAAAATTAAAAGTAGTGGCATTTGGATTTGCTCACTTTCAGGTCTTATTTCTTTTCTTTTGGGGTTTATATTTTTCTAATTCCTTTGATTTTTATTTTAGGACTTTTTACCCTCTTTTTGGTTTTTTATTATTTTTCATTTTTTCAAAATATGGGAAAACAACTTGCAAAAAACAAAGTATGTACATATTTACAAGACTTATCAAAGTCAATTCAAAATTTTATGAACCTATTATTATAGGACCCTAACAAGACCCTTTTGACCAAAACTTTTATCGTGATGTTCATAATATCATCAAATTTAATTCCATCTCCTAATACTGAAACCCTTCCTATTTCCTGGACCTTCGTGCATTTTGTTTTTCTACCTCTTTCTTCTGACTATGACCCTTATATATCTTTCTCAAATGGAGGAGGCAAGAATGTGGCTCCAATATTGGCTGATATTATAGTTGCATGAACTCTAGAGTTTAAAGGGGATATCTCAGCTACCTCTCCCGTAAAGAAACCTGATATTTTCAATAAACCCCCACATCGATGAATTCCACTCGGTATGCCTGAATCCCCTAGTAGATGATAACCTCCACTTCCCATAGTATATCCATTTTTGATTCCTTGATGGGCTTCCGTCCTTTACATCTGAAAAAACATAAGGCCCCAAAACCCCTCACTCTCAATAGAAGGAGAAATTTCCAACAATTCCCTGGGCTAAGAGCTAGGGTTTATGGAAATTTATGCAAAATTAGGGTTTTCAGGGAAGCCTTAGAGTGATTATCCTACAAATCCTGTTGAATAACCTATCCATGAACTTTTGGCCCCACATTATCCAAAAACCCTAAGGAGAGTTGAACTGAATCGTTGGATATCCCCGACAAGTTAAAACCCTAATATGATGAAATATGATGAACTTCAACTATATTTGAAAGCAAGCAATATATACCAGGATCTAGGGAGACATCTGGTGAGATCTACTCCATTTCGGTTTGTTGATGTGGAAACTCTTTCAAAGTGGAGAAAAATTCAAATGGGTTTCTCGAATAACCAACTAACTCCTCGTCCATATCAACACAACCCCATACTGAAGAGATCCAACATTATAGAAATAAACAAGTCACCACAAATAGAGGCTCTAACCACCAAATCACTGACCGTAACCTCCAATATCACACCTTGGATAGAAATGTAACCAAAAAAAAAAAAAAACCTATCTACCGGCTGAAAGTAGTATGTGACAGACTGAAAAGTTATTGGATCGGTAGAGATCTCAAGGTTTTACTGCTCCTACAAACTTAACCCAAACCCTGCGACGTATTCATATTAAACCCACCAAACCCTCTAAAGCCTCTGAACCACAGATCCATTATCTCATTGAGACCCTTATTATTTTTCAGAGCCATTGAGCACATTAAACCATACTCATCAAACTTAGTTGGACCACAACTTCTCATTAAATGTCCCACCCTCACTATATAGCTATATATAATAATATATAAATTTTAATATATTTATAAAATTAAGTTATAAATATTAATAATTTGAATAAATTAATATAATTATTATTAAAATTATTTCATATTTTTATTATTATATATATATATATATGTGTGTGTCTGTATATGTATATGTATACATACATACATACATACATACATATATATATATATATATATATTGTCGAACTTCAAGTAGAATTTTATCATTTAGTTTTTAATCGCCAAATTTTTTTTTGAATTTAAAGGTTGTCAAATGCGAACACAAACCCGAACCAGGTGACTTAGCTTTATGCATTCCTTTAGAGCCAATTTGACTAGCTCTAAATCATCCATAGTTTCCTCTCTCTCTCTCTCTCTCTCTCTCTCTCTCTCTCTCTCTCTCTCTCTCTATATATATATATATATATATATATATATATATATATTGTCGAACTTCAAGTAGAATTTTATCATTTAGTTTTTAATTGTCAATTTTTTTTTTTGAATTTAAAGGTTGTCAAATGCGAACACAAACCCGAACCGGGTGACTTAGCTTTATGCATCCCTTCAAAGCCAATTTGACTGGCTCTGAATCATCCATAGTTTCCCCAATAGCTGTGAGCTCTTCATGAGCCTACTGGACTCTCGTGAGATAAAATGTCATGGTCCCAATTCTATTAATTTTAATACTATTTAAATTCTCCCACAACACCATTTTTTTTTTCTCATTTGTACTCTGATAAAGAACGGTCAGAGCTACCCACATATGTCTTCCGATGTCCTTCTCTGATATGTGAGGAATTATATTATCCTCACCCCATCTAGAATTATGCAGCTCACTTTCATATCCTTGGTTTTATGCTCTCCTGCAAGATTCAGATCCGAAGGAACCTGCACATCACAACTCACTATTTCTAGAGACCATTCATATTCAAAATCCATGTAATTTTCTCCTTCCAGGGGCTGAAATTTTATAGCACATCCAACTTGTCTTCAAATCTCAAAATTCTCAACGATGCCATCTCCACAAATCTATCGCGACTACAAAACCCCACTACAAAAGTTTTAAGAAATAATTTTTCTACTGCAAAAAGGAAAACTTGTTGTTGCAAACACTCATGATCTCAAATCTCCCTTCAAAGTATTCTAGATAGCTTTAATACCATGTTAAATTTGTAATATCAACTAGATTTATTTTCACACTACAATTTAATTTATCCACAATAAATTATCAATTTACCCAACTAATCACTGAATCACTGAAAAATATTATCACTCGTATTTTTAACATCTAGAATTAAATATATGTAGTGGAAATAAACTGGAGATATCAATCACACGTTGAAAATAATCCACCCACAACAATTATCCTTCATTTCATTATTTGGAAAATTTGGGTTTTCAATCCACAAATATATGAGGAAAAATACAAAACCACAGAACCTATAATTGTTGGAAAATAAAAAAGGCATAATGATTTTCTTACCTTGATAATTACTTGTGATTTCTTAGAAATATTATTAACTTCTCTTATGTCTTCTTTTATCTTATTATAATCAAGAAACTACTAGAACATAAATCCATGGAGATCAAAACAACAAGGACAAACAATATAGGCTCTCAGCCAAGGAAAAACCCCTCTCCTAGGGGAAAACCCAAAAATTCTCTTCTCTTATTTTAGAACCAAATCAAATAAGACAACCAATACAAAAACCTCCTCCAATCCACCAAGTCAACCTCCTAAAATAGTCTTTCCAATTAACTTCTTCAATAATGCATCAACCAAAATTTTTGGCCCCACTGCATTAGAATTCCGGCCTTACCGCAAACTTGTAATTTCAGCCCCTTCTTAAAACTCAAAATATCGCATGTGTGAGGGAAAATAAGAGAAAAAATGAGGTCCTATTCCTTTTTAGGGCTCCTCCTAACTTCGCTACGTTTTTCCTTCATCTTTCAAGCCTTCTTCACTTCTTTGCTCCTCTTTTTTATTGCAGATCAAACTTGCTTGGATAGATGCTCAAATAGGTCGAATTGCACTTCTATATGTAGTCTTTTTTATGGTTGAATTCCCTTTATGAGGCTGATTTGTCTTCTTCTGAGGCCGACTTGGTGGAGGAGCTATAAAATACCAAATCACACAAAATGCATTTTATTTCCTTGACATAATAAGCCCCCAGAAGGGTCTAATACAAGATGAAAAAGACTATGTCTCATGACACAAACCCTAGAAGCATTGAATGGGTTCTTTGACCTAGAAACAAAATAAATAAAGAATGAAACCCATGCAAGAAATAAAATAGGATTATAAAACACCATCTACACAAAAATCAATCCACCTATAGCAAGAAATCAAATAGCATTAGAAAACACAATATACACTTAAAATCAATGCATCTACTGTAAACAATCCAACATTATTAAAAACCATCATCTACACTGAAATCAATTCATCTATTTCAAACAATAAAATGGGATTAGAAATCATCATCCACACTGAAAACAATGAATCTAGTGCAACAAATATTATTCCCTCTCTCCCCCCTCCATCTATGTTTATATCTCCCTTTACCTCTCCTTCTTTGTCTCTATATCTCAACCCTCCCCCCCAAAAAAAACACACACCCTCTCTCTCTCTCTCTCTCCATATTTATCTATCTCTCCCTCCCTCTCTTCCTCTCTCTATCTCTACCTTCTTCCATCTCTTCACCTCCCATGTATATCTTTATCTCCCTTTGCCTCTCCTTTATGTCTCTATATCACCCCAAAAACATACACACTCATTCTCCATATATATATATATATATATATATATATATATATATATATATATATCCCTCCCTCTTCATATCCCTCTCCCTCTCTCCCCCTTATATCTCTCTTCTCTCATTCTCTCTCTCTGGTCCTCTCTCTCTCTCTCTCTCTCCCTCTCTACACTGAAATCAACACATATAATATAATTAATCAAATAAGCTTAGAAATCATCATCTACATTGAAATCCTTGCATCTAGTGAAAAAAATAAAATTGGATTATAAAACATCATCTACACTTAAATTAATGCATCTAAATAAATAAATCAAATAGATTTAGAAAACACCATCTACATTGAAAATCAATGCATCTAGTGTAAGAAATCAAACATGATTAGAAATCATCATCTACACTGAAATTAATACATCTATTGCAAGCAGTCAAATAGGATTAGAAATCATCATCTACACTAAAATCAACAAATCCAATGGAAGAAATCTTCTTACCTCTCTCCCCCCTCCATCTATATTTATATCTCCCTCCATCTCTCCTTATTTGTCTTTCTATCTCACCCCCCCCCCCCCCCAAATACACAAGATATATCTCTCTCCATATATATCTCCCTCCCTCCCTCTTTCCCTCTCTCTATATCTCTCTTCTTGTCTTTCTTAACCCCCCATATATATCTCTATAACCCTCTGCCTCTCCTTTGTCTATTTATATCACTCTGAAAAAATACACACTCTTTCTCCATATCTATCTATCTATCCCTCCCTTTTCATCCCTCTCTCCATCTCTCTTCCCCTTCTCTCGCTCTCTCTCTCTATTGAGATTCAATAAGAAGATTCATCACCCGCGCCTAGTGCATTAAGCACCTGGTTGCATTAAGCACCCAGACTAGGTTGGGGCCCACAGTGGTATTTTTGGGTGCATGTCTATTTTTATTATCCCTTAATTTAGATGGAAATTAAATTGTAATCTATTCTTAATGTGAACTTGAATGAGTTAATTAAAAGTGATAAATTCAGTTAGCTAGTGGATTTCAAGTTAGAGGTTGGTTGGTGGGACATGCAAAGTAATTCTAGTTGTAACAGAGCTCAACGTGTAGTGGTGCATGAGTTGGTGCAAGTTGTAAATAGTTTAACTCATTTAAGTGAGTTAAACTCAGTTGTGCTAGTTGTAACTGAAGATACACTAGTGATAAATCTAGTGAACTAAATATTAATTAATTCACAATCAGTGATCTCACATGCAACTGATGATTTACTATTATTAGCTGCATGCATGTAAAATCCACATTAGGGGAATTTTGAGGTCTAAAATGGGCCTCCTAAGGAAATTATAAAATAATAGTGGAAAAAATAAAATATAATTTGATTACATCATCAAATTTTAGAGGGAAAAAAGAAAAAACTATTTTTTCATCTCATATTTTCAACTTATCTCCCAAAGTGTTTACTCAAATTTCGAGTGGGAGTACTCGTTGGATGCGAAATTTAATTCTCCATACAAGGAGTGCCCATGTTGCATACTTTTGATGGGTCTTGCTACACGAAAAATGAGAAATACATGAAAAACGTGATTGTAATCACAATTTTTTATGTATTTCTCAATTTTCATATAGAAAGGTCCATCGAAAGTATGCAAGATGGGTACTCCTTGGATGAGGAATTAAATTTTGCATCCAAAAAGTACTCTCGCTCGAAATTTGAGTAAAAACTTTGGGAGATAAGTTGAAAAACTAGTTTTATTATTTTATTATTTTTTAATCTTTTTACCCTTTTACTTAAAAAATGGTGAATCATCTCCCATGGTTGACATCATCATCTTGAATCCTATTGGTTCTTATAAATTTTATTTTTGTTGTACATTTTTCTTAGGAGGCCCATTTTAGACCTCAAAATTCCCCTAATGGTGGAGACCCAATTGAGTTATAGGTGAAATGGAGTTTGACTATTAGTTGTAGGATTATCTGCTTACACACATGCAGGAAAAAACCCATTGGAGTGCCCATGATACTTGCGGAGTCAAGGCAGGAAAGAATTCCTATATTTTAGGGATATTTAGCATCATGGATTGTGCAAGAAAGGCACACTGTCTAGAGGCTGGGAATTGGCTATGTGTTGGTCAGTTTTTCATATGACACTGTGAGACAATTAGCTGATGTACTGAGGGCTCTTGTGAGAAGAGTTTTGTATGTAATTATTTCATGATCCATGCTTAATTTACAATAGAAGATAGTGGGTTTTTCAGCTGTAATATTTCCTCGAGAAATTATCTATGTTATGTGTGATCGATCTTTCTTCATGTTCATGTGATTAGTGATTGTGTTTTTTAATTCTGACAAAGATTTGTAGAAGAAATTCAGTATTTAACTTTAGTACATTGTTAGATCAGGTGAATCCAAGATCACTCTCTATCTACCTTCTCACTCCCTCTCTATCTCTCTCCACATTTCTCTCTCCATTTATTTCTTTTTACCTCCCTCTCTCTGCCCCTCCCTCTCTCCTTATCTCTCTCATGTCCTCTCTCTCTTCCAACCTCTCTCTCCCTTTCTCTCTCACCTCCCTTTATAACCCCTCCTCTCTCTTTCTCTCTCTTTGCCTTCCAACTTAGTCACTATCTCCCTCCCTCTCTCTTTCTCTCCCTGATTCCTTCCATCTCTCATTATTTATATTTCTATCTCACCACAAAACATACACACTCTCTCTTCATCTCTCCCTTACCACTCCCTCTCTGTCTCTCTCTATGTATTTATTCTTCACTCCCTCTCTCCCCCTCCAACTCCCTCTCTCTGTCCCTCCCCCTCAAGTCCCCCCCTCTCTTATTTTATCTCCTACCTCTCTCTCTCTCTCTCTCTCTCTCTCTCTCTCTCGCTCTTACCTTGTCACTCTCTCCCTCCCTCTATCCTCCTCTCTCCCATTTCATCATCGTTTCTCCCTCTCTCTCTCTTACCTTGTCACTCTCTCCCTCCCTCTCTCTTCCTCTCTCCCATTCCATCATCGTGTCTCCCTCGCTCTCTCTTACCATCATCTCCCTCTCTTACTCCTCTCTTTATATCTCCCTTCATTCCTCCTCTCCCCTCTCTTTCATTGTATCTTCATCTCTCCCTTTTCACTCCCTCTATCTCTCCACATCTATCATTGTATGTCTTTTTTCTTCCCTCCATATATATATAGAGTTAATTATATAGCATGATATATTAATATATATTATAATATAACAAATTGAATATTTTATTAATCCAAAATTATTAAATTTGATAATAATATTATTATATCTAATATTAATATTGATGTTTTAATATCAATATTAGATTTAATGATGTTTTTTACATAGCATGTTAACGAAATTTATAATAAAACTATACCAAATTAATATATATGGTTTTTCCTTTTAAAGATTCATTTTACAAATATTTAACTAAAAGAAATATTAAAAGATTTTGGAGCAAAGTTTTTTGTTCTTTGTGTTGAATTAACATTTTTCCTTTTATTTAAGAAATGGTATTAGCTTTAGTAAAGAGTGAATATGTTTAAAATTTTACCTAATTTCGAAATTTGATGGGGTAATTTTTTTTATTAAATGTAAATTTATGATCCATTGAAATTCACGTATATGATAAAAGAGCTACTAAACACATCAGATAATTTATCATCCTCTCAAATTATATATAATAATAAATAGTTTTATTTTCATAAATAATATTAGTCTATTAATAATATTAAAAAATTATATATAATCTAAATATTCAAGTTATATATAATTTAAGATTCAAGCCAATATTTTGGCCGACATTAGAGAATTAATTTTTTATTAATTTTTTAGGATGTGACATACTTACACATTGGGGTCATACTAGGATGTAGAATGTGCCTCTCGACTTAAAAAAATAAATAAAGAATGAAACCTAAGCTTATAAATAATTTTTCTTTGACAATAAATTTTCTTTTTCTTTCTTTTGAAAAATACATAAGAATTAATTTAGACAACAATTATGAAGACCGATACTAGTTACATTTCTCAATAGTAACACATCTCCCTCAGAATGAATTTAGCTCAAGATGATTCCGACTCGAGGAAATTAGCCTATGGATGAAATCAACGTGAAGAAATTGACCAAACAAGTCTGTTTGGAAATCGACCTACGCCCTCCTTGCGTGCCACTATTGCACACTAGGGAAAACTCGACCCTCCAACAACTCGGCCTCCTCTAGATAAATTCAATCTGCCTCTGACAACTCAGCCCTACAATCTCCTCCTACTCACCCCTCTTGGATTCAAATAAACCCACTTTCATAGTATTCAAAACCAAAACTAATGACCGAACTGGTCCACCTATCAATCTATTTTTTGAATCAGAATCGAAAAAACTGGATTGGTCAGATCTCAATGAAATGGTCTTAAAAAAAAATACATGAAATCATTAATTTTTAATGTTTTTTTTTAAGATTTTAAACCATGGTTACAAACCATTAGATAAAAAATATGCAAAGGTTTTTCATTTTCATACCATGTAAAGGCATATATATCAAAATGGCACCAAGTGTAATACACATCAGCAACAAAATACATAATCAATGAGCCTCTAAATGGTCTCAAAGTCCAAAACAAATACTACAAGCTATGGGGCCACTAGCCTACTAGAATTCTACATATAAATGATCAACATGATCATTTATCATCATGATCAAACTCATCACTAGTACTAGAAAAAGGATCATTAACAAGAGATATATAAATATCATCTGGCTCAGGGTCTAAGGACTCCTCAGACTCCTTTGTGACCTCAGTAGTAGTAGTAGCAACAAAAATAGACATAAAAACTACAAATCATTGATCAACATGATCACTCATAAAACTCATCATTGATTCATGCTTTATCACCATTATAAATGGGATCATTAACAAGAGCTACATAAACACAATCTATCTCAAAATATTCATACTTGGATTGCTCAACCTTAGAACATGGTATAAATTAAAAAAATTTAACATGCCTAACCAATGATTTTGGTTCTGAGTGAAGGGTTCATCTCCTCAACCTTATAATATGGTAGAAAAATCTTGGCATGCCTCACCAATTATTTTCATTCTAGTGAAGGGTGCATTTTCGTTAAGGCCATGGTAGAGGAGTTCAACAATCAATACCGCCAAAATCAACAAAGTTCAACAATAAATGCTGCCAACATCAAGGTATTTAAAGGGCTTCATGCTCTTGATGAAATTCCAATTTCATACCCTCATCATGAAATAATTAAATCGAAACATTGCAATCCCCCAAATCCTGAAAACTATTAAGTCTGTTGGATTTTGTGTGAGATCTAAAACTACAGTTCCACTATATGAAATCCAATGATGTTGAAACCACTCTCAAACATCCTGAGTCATTTCATGGTAATGTTAAATATTTAAGTAAAAGTATGAAAATGAAATATAAAGAAAATGTCATTTTTAGTTGCAACCCATTGTTTGCCTCAAAACTGCCCACAAATTCCAAAAATTAAGTTATGTGGTTTTTGTGACCAAGTAGTAATGAACCGTCCTATTTATGATGAAATTGGCTTGCTTAAGGCTAGTATATAAAAACCTTAGCCTACCAAGAGCTCTAACTTGTTTTTTCAACTAGTTCATCCCCAACAGCTAATGAACTGACTGGTTTTATCAATTTCTTGTTCAAACTGACAAGTTTTGAATATTATACCCACTTGCACTTCTCCTTCTCTATGCACTGGTCCACTGAGCTACTCACACTTAGAGAAAATTTTATTTCTATGAATGATGACTCAGTCACACAACTTGTGCTCTTCATGTGTCTTCATTTCCTTGCTAAGCTTCCTTTATAGTCTTCATTGAATCCAAATCCCTAACCCTAATATCCCTTCTAGAACCATATTAGAGATCAATGGTCGAAATTATTTCTAAGTAACTTAAATAATTAAACTATTTATCCTTAGAAAATAACTCAAAAGTCCGCAATAATTAATTAAATTTAATTATTGTACTTTTCCTAAGTAAGTCTTAGGAAAGAAGGCATAAATCACTAGAAGAGGCAAATAATGTATTTCACCTGCTAAGACACCAAGCCAATGTAGAAGACCTTCCAATGCTACCACTCATATCAACATCTTCAATCTATTGATGTTCATAAATGAAGTAGGCATTGTTACAATAGTTTTGATAGAAACAATCAATTGATTTCAAAAACCAACACTATTAGAATAACCATAAAAAATGATTTATTTAGACAAATATGATTTTCACATTTGTTTTAATTAAATTATTATTATACTCTAACCATTTAGAAGCCAAAACCATACATATTAAAACACATATTAAATAATGTCTCTCTATATATAAAACATACTTTTTTTTTCTTTTTTTCTTTTTTTTTGTAACTAGAGAAATCGGCAACTGCAGAGGTATCGTACTCGCGTGACACGGGGTCGAATCCCCCCGGCTACCACTATATACTCTAGGGGAGACGCAATACCCCAAGGCACGCCTCCCGGTTCATCGACTAAGCCTTTTGAGCCTCACGGTCGGGGATTGAACTCGTAACCTGCTTATCAGCACGAACGTCTTAGCAGTACGTCCGCTGGCCATTAGACCAAGCCCCAGGGGCCATATATAAAACATACATTTTTTAAAACACATTTTAACATTTCTTTGAACATATTCCCATGTCAATTCTTCATGTATGGGAGGCATCATGTTACATGTGATGTTGTCTTGGGTTGCTACAACCCTCCTTGGACTAATTACTTCTTGTGGAATACGATGCTTTCTTTTCCCCTACTAACGTTATTTGTAATGCATTATATTCATATATAGACATCACTACGTAATAAGGAATGTATTAATTTTCATGTTCAAAGAAATATTGCCATGTTTCAGGAATCTGGGTATCTTAGATCTCACAGGCTACATTGGGAGGATTGTGTTGTATGCTTCCTTTTATGAGGTTACGTTGTAGGGTTATATGATCTATTTATCTAATTTTGGAAGGCTGCATTGGAAAAATTGTATTGTATGTTTCTTGTTATGAGATTACGTTGTAGGGTTATATGTTATGTTTATATAATTATGGTAGGATACATTGGAAAATTTGTATTGTATGTTTCCTGTTATGAGGTTATGTTATGGGTTATATGATCTGTTTATATTCTATAAAATGTGCTTGCCGAGTTTTGAAGAAATTAGGCAGCAAGATGTTGTGTCTTGGATTTCAATGGTTCCAACATATGTCTGTAATGGTCATAGTGTGTTGGCTCTGAAATTGTTTAGTAAAATGCGATAAGCCACCATAGAAGAAAATGAATTTACCTATGCAAGTATTATTAAAGCATGTGGGACTCTAGTTGCAATTTAAGAGTGTAAGCAGGTTCATGCCCATATCATAAAAAAGGGTTTTAGACTTTAGTCAAGAACGTCTGTGAACATTGGCATCATTGATGTTAATGAAAATTGTAGGAAGATATATGATGCTCATAGATTTTTCAACAAAACACCCAAATAAAATGTGATCTCATGGAATGACATTATTAGTGGCTATGTCCACAATCCAAAATATTCATGGTGAGGAGGCCTTCAAAATTTCTTGTGAAATGAAAGGTCCATGCATTGAGCCAAACCAAATCACTTTTGATAACATTGTAAGGGTATGCCCAACTTAACTTCTATGGTTTAGTGAAATTATGTCCATGTTATCATCATTAAAATATGATATGAGTTTGATGTTTTTGTTTGGAGCACTCTTATTGACATGTAGGTTGAATGTGGCGATAGAGGATGTGTTATCACAAAATTGCACTTGATAGGCTGCTAATCAGAGAATCTCATGTAACTATTTCAAACCAATCTTTTGGCTGAAGCTTAGCATCTTCAGTCTGAGAGGGCTCTCTTAAAGGGTTAATGATATTTAATAAATATGTGTTTAGATGGCTAACTCTATTTAGAAAACAAATTTCTTATGTTGAGTGTAGGTTGAAAATAGTATTAGTATGCAAACATTGGGCTTACGGAGTCAACAATTTTAGTGATTTAGTAGTGAGCTTACTTCACATGGAAGCTTAGGCATGTAAGAGTTTTTAGTAATAGTACACACACACATGAAACAGGAAAATCCATAGTCAATTCATCTATAAAGGAAGCCAGAGCATTGCAAGAATGAATTATGAGTATTATAAATGAAAACCACTGCAAATGGGATACATAAAAGATATATATAAGATATATAGGTACTAAAAACTCAATCAGAATCTCAGGTTGGTCAAGTAACAAATCTCTGTATCGCTGAAATAGACAAATTACATAAGGCATGTCTTTGCCAAAAATTCTCCAAACCTTCACAAATTCGACTCAATAGCCTTTAATGGAATTGTTACATCATGATATGATCTGCCTCCTAGCTAGATTCATCAAATTTTTTGCCTAATGACACCTTGCATAACCATAAAACATCTACTTAATGACAAAATGACAGCTGTCCTACTTGACAATCCTTATCCTACTAGGACTCAAACTACTCATTATTACATTTAATAACCTTATCCTCTAAAACAATTACATATTTGACACGTATGCTTTCACATTTTTGAATTGGGATGATGGAATTCATCACTACATGAGCACTTAATTGACCTCCTCTAAAACTGGAAACAAAACCCTAATTTTTAGGCAAATGGTCTTCTTCTTCCATGCATGCTTTGGTTGCTAAGTTATCTTCATTTCATGGTCTTTGATCGCTGAATAAATTCTTGTCATGGTTCCTTAACTCTTACATAAGATCTATCTGTCTGAAAATTCTCCAAAACCTGCTAAAAGAGCTCCATCACAGTACGCTATGAAAGTAAGGCAATTTTGTAGCATACTTTCATAGCACTTCAAAAATGCCATTTAACCTCAAAAAAATTTATTCTTTTATTTTCCATGGTCTTCACCATCCTTAGAAACATATCCCACATCAATTTTACCTCTTGACAGCTACTAAAACTGGTTCAAAAAGGAAAAAGAACAACTATAGTAGTTTCATAGCATTTTGTTGTCCTTCAAGCCCAAGCATGCTACGAAATTGCTAAAAAGTGTTGAAAATCCAGATTTTTGTATAACTTGCAAAATGAACCTCATAAGTGCCAAAACCTTGTTTTTAAAATATCATTAGCCCTAAAAACCATAAACCAACTTACCTTATGATCCTTGAGGCATTTCTTCCTCATTTATAATTGGTTGAGCTATTGGCTCTTCAAGCACTGTCATTTTAAGGCCTTTTTTCTCTAACTCTTCATGAATTAGTTCAATTTTCTCCTAAAGGTCCTTAACCTAGTCTTTCAATATTCTATTGGTGGCTTTCAACTATGTTTTCATCCTCCTAACATGTTTGGCCTCTTTCCAAGTTGGAATGGTCCATTTGATAAGCTGTTGTGTGTTATCCAAAGTCTTGGAAATAGTGTCAACATGTTCTTCCCAAATTGCCTTCATATTTCCAAATTGAATATTCTCTACACTATATTTCCTTGCTTCTCTTTTCATAACAAAATTTCATGATTGGATAATTTCAATTTTTCTTCAAGGAGCTGCAACTCTATTTTTTCCATCACCTTCTCTTTTCCTTTCTTTGTTTTTCTAATTTTATATTTCTCTGCAGGTGATGAAATGCCAATGACCTCCTGTGGTGGTTGGACTATGACAGTAGGTGGTGGAATATCTTTACTGATCTCTAAAAGCTTCCTAGAATGCCTTGTCATAGGCTTTCTTTCTTGGAACATGAAACCTGCATCCTCTCCCTCAAATTCTAATTTCTTTGCAGATTTAACAATTTTTAACTTCTGTCTAGCTTCCTCTATGTCCTCAGCCAGGACTATAGGAGTTTCTTCTATGTCAATGGCGTGTAGTATATCTTCAATATTTCCTTTAGCTATTGCTTTGTCTTCTACAACCATTGTTTTCTCTTCTAAGGCCATTGTTTGGCTCCTTGTCCTCCTTTTTGTTTCTTGTTTACTCACATCTTGTTTTTGTTTTGTAGGTTTGACCACTTTTGACTTATGTTTTGCAAGTGGGATACTTGGTGTGTCAAAACTCTGCAATTGCACTGTCTCCATCAAAATTGGCTCACTTGGTTCTACTCTTGAAAGTTCACTTGGTTCTGCTATCAATGGTTCATTTTTCTCTGCTGCTAATGGTGATGGAATCTTCCTAGGTCTAGGAGTTCTTGAAGGAGTAAGAGCATCCAAATCAAAACCACTAACAAACAAAAATAATGACCAATATCTACCTAACCTTTGGAGTTCACCTAAGACCAACAACTTCATTAAACTGTGATGAAATAATGAAGTCTCACTCCCTTCAGACTTTTCTTGGACCTTATCTGCCATTTTTGACAAACTTCTATGCAAATAGAAAGGCAGATCAAGGGAAATCTTACCAGTAAAGTGCAGAAGTAATTTGAAATGATATGAGTATACTTTGTGGTATCTCCCTTCACAAGTAAAGTAATTTTGGATGATGAGAAGCAATTTTGAATAGTTGCCTTTTATGCAACTCCTTGGAACAACATTGGTGAAATCCATTTCACTGTTTTCAGGCTTCATGAATTCTTTGCACTGCTCCATGTTGAACTTGAAACCTTTGAACCACTTCTCCTATCCTCTTGGGATCCTTGTAGCATCTGGAATAACCTTTGGTGTGATGGACAGATTTAGCATTCCCACTTTGGTGGTTGTTCCACTGAAATTCAAAGAAAACTCTTTGGAGACTTGTGTATGAAAGCCTTGTAATTTCTCACAAAACTATAGGAAACATGTCCTTATGAAGGCTTCCACTGTTGTTGGGTCTTCATTGATTAAATACATGTCTACAGGTTCATATCTTAGGCATTTACCACCCTTGTTTGTCTTTCTTTTCTCTGCCATGGTTTTTTCAATGTCTTCACAACCTTGCTTAATGAATTACAACCTGGCTTGATGAATTGCAACCTCGCTTGATGTTGCTCAATGTAAACCTTTGAAAACACCAACCACAGCTTTGGCTTAGTGCACTAGATCTCTAGAGATTAATCTCACACAAGAAGGAATGAGAAATAAGAAATGACTCAATTAGGAAAGGATTTGAAGTTTTGATGTCTCCTCATGAGCTTATGATGACTCATACATACCTAAACTGATCATTATGACTACAGACCTGAGCATGTACCTTGGTTTTATCCCTCCATGATTCGAATGGCATCTAACCTACTCATTCCCAATGATTTTCTGGCACCTAACAGCTAGACTAACAAGACAAATAGGAAATCGCTCTTTCGTATCATTTCTAGTGTTAATTTGGCTATTTTCACTACAAAACTATCAACAATTGTGTAGCAAGAAGTGACTTTTCATTGTGTATTTCACTACGAAACTGTGATTTCTTGGCTAAAATGGCATTCTCGGTACAAAAACCTTGGAAATTGAAATCAGTCAGAAAATGATAAGTGATCAGACATGAGGGAGTTTGAAACTGAGTGGGTTTAGACCTTAGGGTAACCTAAAACAAGAAAAATTTAATATTTCCCTTCAACGAGCATAAAAAATGAATCCTACAACCTAATTTTTGACACATGAACTTATATAGCCTTGTAAAATGATGCTTCATTTTTGTTTGGGTGATAACAGTGGCTCCACTTGGGATGGTGTGCCCTAGTCGTACACCAAAGAACCAGTAGTTCTAGTGCTTCTATCCATATTTTTGAAAAAACATAAAAACTTTCGAACTACCAAGATTTTTCTTCAAACTCTAATGGCCTTCACCTCAGGCTCAATATTGATGATTCAACTTGTCATTATTAGTATAAAAACACATAAAATGGAATATATGCAATGGTATGAATGATAAATATATTTTAAGAAGAGTAGTGCTTCAAAAACCTGCCATTAACAGGCCCTCTAGAACATGGTTTTCCATCCATCTCCTGCAAAATATAAGTGTTGTTCCCATGGAATGCAACTAGTTTGAATGGACCCTTCCAAATGTTCTCAAACTTACCATGTTTCCCCTTTTCTTCAATCATGGCTTCCCATTTCAAAACCACATCTTGGATTTGAAAATTTTCTTCCTTGACCTTCTTGTCAAATGTCTTCTTGATTCTGTTTTGAGATTGTTGATTACTGTTATAGACTTCCTCCCTCTTCTCTTGCAAATCTATCAACTGATTTATCCTTCTCTGAATTTCATTTGGCTCTTCCTATAATCCTTGTAGCAGCTTCATGACAGGCACTTCTAAGGATGTAGGAAAGATGGCTTTAGCTCCATATACCATCTCATAAGGTGAAGTTCCAATTGACCTCTTTGTGCACACTCTATCAGCCCATAGAGCATACTTCAGCTTCAAATGCCATGAATTCTTATTTTCCTGCAATACCTTCTTTATAATCTTCATAATGCTCTTGTTAGAAGATTCAGCAAGACCATTCCCTTGTGGATAATATGCAGTAGAATGACCAAGAGTAATATGATATTGATGACAAAAACTAATCATTTTATTAGACTTAAATTCCTAAGAATTATCAGTTTTGATCTTCATAGGACAGCCAAATATAGACAATATATTATTTTCCAAAAATGAAATGATAACAGAATCATTTGCTTGCCTAGTTGGGATTACTTCAATCCATTTGGTGAAATAGTCAGTTGCTATCAGAATCCAATGATGCTGGCCTGATAATGATGGATGAATCTCACCAATAAAATCTATCCCCCACTGCTGAAATGGCGCCTCAACATAAATAGGAATCAAAGGTAAAGGTACAAGCTTCTTCTTACCATAAAAAATCTGGCATTCATGGCAAGCAGCAATATTTTTGTAGACATATTTAAACATTGTAGGCCAATAGTACCCTGCTTTGAGAATCTTATTTGTTGTAGTCTTCCAATAATGACGACCTCCACAATCTCCTTTGTGGAACTCCTCAATCACTTTATCTACCTCCTCTTCCAGCAAACAATTCAACAAAATACCATCGGTATCTTTCCAATGCAGATTTTTGTCAATGATGCAATACCTTAAGGATTTTAGCTTCACAAATCTTGCCTTGGAATTTGTCAACTCAATAGGTGATCTATGATGATGTAATACAAAAACTATGTCCTTGTACCAATATGAAATTATGTACTTTTCTTTGTTAGGTCCCTATATTACTAGTATAGTCCCTTGTTGTTGTTAGTGTAACCCCCTTATTGTTATTATTGTACCCTTGTAACCCCCATTTTGTTATTATTGTGCCCTTAAATTATTATTTTTAGGTCGGCTAGGATTACATTGTGGCCCACTAGGATTACATTATGGCACCATGGACTCCTATATATAGAAAGGAGGTTTTGTAAATTGTATCATCCAAGAATTTTTCTTTATGTAATGTATTGGAGGTTGCCCCCTCAAAGTGGCTTATTTCTAAGGCGTTGATATCTCTTTTCTTCTATTTTTGGTTGAATTTTAACATTTTGGTATCGGAGCTTTGGATTACAGGGTTTTGTTTGCTCTAATAGTCATCGTGGAATTTTCGCGATAACTCTTTTTCTCAGGAAGTTTGGAAAGTTAAAAGTTTTGGGGTGTAGAGAAGCCAGAAATCAGGAGATTATGAAAATTGGATCTTAGTTGCAATATTTTCGGAGATATGATCATGGAAGTTAGGTTTTTGAATACCTAAACAAGTCATCGATGAAATTTGTAGCTATAGATTTTTCTACGAAGATTCAGAATCTGAAATTCATATGGTGCGAAGCTGAAATCCTGAGGAAATTCATCAAAAAATTTCAGAGCTTGGTTCGCAATATTTTTGGAGATATGACCTGTGGAAGGTAGTGCTTTCTCAGGCTCATAAATTGCATCTCAAAGAGGTGATCATGGGAAAAGTTCAATAACTCTCTCTCTGGGCATCATATTGGAGTGCTGTAAACATTGGTTGCAAGTAAACAGACTGTAGTTTCTTGGCTATAAATTTCAGAGACAAAGGACAAAACAGTGACACGTGGCAAGTCGTACAAGTTCGCTCTACTGAACTAGTCCATAATTAGGTCATTGTGGGAGATTGGACACAACTTTGTCTTGGAGAATCCAAATCAGGTCAGACCTGTGGCATTCGAAAGATAATTCAGAGGGCTACGTTGGTACCGAAAATCAAATATTGAAGTGCTGCAATCACAAAGATAATCCAATTTCAATATCGAGCTCCTCAAAAGCAAGAAAAAGGTGTGTATTTTTTTCCGAATTGCATAAGTCTTGTTTGAAGAATCAATTTGAATTGATTCCAAGGGCATATTGTAGAATAGATATCGGTATTGGGTTCTAAAATATGCACCGTAAAAATAATTCAACACCCATTAAGCCTTGAGAAGGCTCTACTATGACTCATGAAGATGAAGAATTGCAACATGATCTATCAAAATTACAAGAGCAAGTGCAACAAATTTCACTCTCGCAAAGAGCAACAAAAAATGAAATGGAAGTTTTGAAGAAAGGCGTGGAAGCTAAGATGGATGGCGTACAAGCTAAGATGGATGGCGTGGATGCTAAGATGGATGGCATGGAAGGATTTGGCATGGCTTAGATGGATGACATGAAATACAACATGGAAAACATGAAGAATGATCTAAAAACAGACATCGAAGGTTTGACAAAGTTCATACAAGAAATGTTTCCTAATGGTGAAAAGATAGTAGAAGAACCTCATGATGAGAACAAAATCAATGTTAATCATGATTTCATAAACTCTAATGTTGGCAGGAAGAACCACCATATTCCAAAAATGGATATGAGGAAGTTTGATGGAAAGGATCCTGTAACATGGATACTACAGATGGAGCAATATTTGATCTCCATAACGTGCAAAACACACAAAAGGTACGCATTGCAACTTTACATTTAGAACAAAATACATTTGTATGGTATCGATGGCTTTGCTCCCGTAAAAAAATTGTCACTTGGTCAATTTTTACGGAGGAAATGATAGCACATTATGAGGATACAAAGAGCAACACCTTCTTTAGCAAATTGATAAATCTCAAACAAAAGGGTTTAGTGGGGGAGCACATTGAGGACTTCCAAAAATTGAATATAAGGGTAACTGATATTCCAGAGGAACACAGGATTGATCTCTTCATAAGCACTTTAAAGGATAACATCCAACATGAAGTTCACGTTTTGGAACATGATTCATTGGAGAAGGCATTCAGGTTGGCAAGAAAAATTGAATGTAAAATTATGGCGACAAGGAAGCCTACCACTCACTTCTATAAAGAAGGAAGTGTTTCTACACCTAGATTTCCACAACCTACAAGGTTGACACCACATCAATTGGAAGAAAAAAGAGCAAAAGGGCTTTGCTACAGTTGTGATAGAAAATACACTAAAGGTCATAAGTGTGCTGAGAAGAAATTATTTTACATAGATTGTGAAGAGGAAGAAGAAAATGAACAAGAGGATATACACCAGGAACCAGCCCCAGAAGAGGAAGAAATGAATCCAACCATATCGTGTAATGCACTGGCAGGAATTACCACTCCTCAAACTCTCAAGATAAGAGGACAAATCAAGAAGAGAAAGGTAATAGTGTTGATTGATTCAGGTAGCACCCATAATTTTATTCATTGTAAGGTAGCCAAGGAATTAAATTGTTTCCTATACCCAGCACCAGAATGTCAAGTGATGGTTGCAAATGGAGGAACTATAAATTGCTCTGGAAAATGCCTTAATATCAAGCTAACCATGGGGGAATATGTATTGACTAGTCCAATGCTTTCCATTCCTATGGGAGGTGCTGATGTTGTACTAGGAGTACAATGGTTACAATCTTTGGGGACGGTAGCTTTTAATTTTCAAGAAATTTTCTTGAAATTTTTTTCAGAAGGAAAGGAAGTTGAAATACGGGGTATTGAAGGGAATTCGAGAAGGATAATAAGCTCTAATGTCATGACAAAGCTTCTAAAGAAACAACAACGAGGCGTAATTGCACAATTATGCTCACTAGAAGTTCCGACATCAAAATCATCTATTTCTGCAGATCTCCAACAAGTCTTGGACAATCATTCCAAGGTGTTTGAAACTCCCAAAAGACTCCCACCTATTCGTGATCATGATCATGCTATTCATTTGATTCCAGGAAGTGTTCCTCCAAACATCAGGCCTTATAGATATCCTTACTTCCAAAAGAGTGAAATTGAACGTATGATTGCAGAAATGTTAGAAGCGGGTATAATTCAACCCAGTCAAAGTTATTTCTCTGCTCTTGTAGTATTGGTACACAAGAAGGATGGATCATGGCGAATGTGTCCAGATTATAGGGAGCTCAATAAGCTCACCATTAAAGACAAATTTCCCATTCCTGTGATTGATGAATTATTGGATGAATTACATGGAGCGATTTATTTTACCAAGTTGGATCTTCGTTCAAGATATCATCAAATTAGAATGAAGACTGAAGATATTCCAAAAACAGCATTTCGAACTCATGAGGGTCATTATGAATTTTTGGTCCTGCCTTTTGGCCTTACCAATGCACCTTCTACATTTCAAGGGTTGATGAATTCCATTTTCAAACCCTTCCTTAGAAAATTTGTGCTAGTATTTTTTGATGATATACTAATCTACAACGGGTCTTGGAAGGATCATGTTCAACATGTTGACAGGGTGCTCAAACTATTACAGGAGAAACAATTATATGCAAAAACATCCAAATGTTTCTTTGGAGTACAAGAGGTGGAATATCTGGGTCATATTGTATCTCACGAGGGTGTTAAGGTAGACCCTAACAGAATTAAAGCCATTAAGGAATGGAAAGTCCCCACAACCATAAAGCAGTTGCGCGGATTTCTCGGGTTAATAGGGTATTATCGCAGGTTTGTTAAGAATTATGGGAGAATAGCAGCACCTCTAACAACATTATTGAAGAAAGATGCATTTTCATGGACTCCTGAAGCAACTAAGGCCTTTGAACATCTTAAAGAGGCAATGTGCCTAGCACCGGTCTTAGCTACGCTGGACTTCACAAAAACCTTTATTGTGGAATGTGATGCCTCAGGAAATGGAATTGGTGCAGTTTTAATGCAGGAAGGAAGACCCATTGCTTTTGAAAGTCGTCCAATCAAAGGAAAGTATTTACTGAAACCTATTTATGAGAAGGAAATGTTAGCAATACTACATGCACTAAAGAAATGGCGAACTTACCTAATGGGAAGACACTTCAAGGTAAAAACTGATCATGATAGTCTTAAACACTTTTGGAACAAAGACTATCTTCAGAAGAGCAGCAAAAATGGGTCACAAAGATGTTGGGTTATGACTTTGAAATAATCTACAAAAAAGGAAAGCTTAATGTTGTTGCAGATGCACTCTCAAGAAAGAATGAAGAGGTGGAAGCATTGCTTTGTGCCATTCTATTATCCAACCAGATTGGATAACCGAAGCAAGAGATGAATGGAAGAAGGACAAAGATGTATGGACACTCATTCAAAAGTTGCAGCAAGATCCTAGTACATCTGATACATTTAGTTGGAAAAATGATTCCTTATGGTACAGAGATCGCTTATATCTTTGTAAGAATTCCCAACTAAAACAAAAGATTCTTCTAGAATTGCACACTTCTCCTTTAGGAGGACACTCAGGATTTTTAAAAACTTACCACAGGGTGAAGAAAGAATTTTTTTGGGATGGCCTTAAATCTGATATTCAAAAGTTTGTGGCGGAATGTTTGGTTTGCCAGCAGAATAAAGTAGAGACAATTAAGACCCCGGGACTTCTACAACCTTTATCCATTCCAAGTCAACGTTGGGAGGAGATTTCAATGGATTTTATCACAGGTTTACCTAAGTCCGAAGGAAAGAATGTCATCATGGTGTTAGTTGATAGACTTACCAAGTATGCACACTTTTGTGCATTATCTCATCCATTTAAAGCAAGTACAGTTGCTACTACATTTATGGACAGAATTCAAAAGCTACATGGAAGCCCAAGGGTTATTGTGAGCTACAGAGATCCCATTTTTACTGGAAATTTTTGGACGGAGTTATTTTCTTGTTTGGGTACTCAATTAGCTCATAGCTCATCTTATCATCCTCAATCTCATGGTCAAACTGAGATAGTAAATAAATGTTTGGAAGGATATCTTCGTTGTTTTGTATCTGATAAACAAACACAATGGGTCAAGTGGTTACCTCTCGGTGAATGGTGGTATAACACTTCCTTCCATACTGCAGCAAAAATGACCCCATTTATGGCACTTTATGGATATCATCCACCATCGATCACATCATCTTTAAGGGAAAATTTGAAGGTTCAAGCAGTGGAAGATCACATCGAGCATCAACAAGAAGTTCTCCAACTCTTAAAGGATAACCTGAATTTGGCACAAAATCAAATGAAACAACAGGCAGATCAACATCGCAGCGAGAGAAGTTTTGATGTAGGAGATTGGGTATTTTTACGGCTACAACCATACAAACAAATGTCCCTCAAACAAGCTAAGAAGGATAATAAATTATCGCCAAAGTACTATGGTCCTTACAAGGTGTTGCAAAAGATTGGTACTATGGCATACAAATTGGAGCTTCCTGCTTCTTCGCGAGTACATCCGGTTTTCCATGTTTCATGCTTAAAGAAGGTTATAGGTGAAGATCTTCCAGTTCAAACAGTATTGCCAGAACTTGATGGGGAAGGGAAAATCATATTGGAACCTGAAGCAGTCATGGAAAAAAGAACTCGACAACTACGGAATCGATCAATTTCCGAGTATCTCATCAAGTGGAAGAACTTACCCACTGAAGATTCTACATGGGAGGATGAGAATTTTATACAGAAGCACCCGGAGCTACTCAAGTGTTGAGGACAACACTTTTTTTGAAGGAGAGGGACATGTTAGGTCCCTATATCACTAGTATAGCCCCTTATTATTGTTAGTGTAAACCCCTTATTGTTATTGTTGTACCCTTGTAACCCCCATTTTGTTATTATTGTGCCATTAAATTATTATTGTTAGGTCGGCTAGGATTACATTGTGGCCCACTAGGATTACATTATGGCCCCATGGACTCCTATATATAGAAAGGAGGTTTTGTAAATTGTATCATCCAAGAATTGTTCATTTATGTAATGTATTGGAGGTTCCCCCTCGAAGTGGCTTATTTCTAAGGCGTTGATATCTCTTTTCTTCTATTTTTGGAGCTGGTTACACAACATTCTTCAATGGGGATCGGTTCTTCCTCTTCATCTGAAATTTATGAAATTTCTACAATTAAATTCATGTCAAGACAGTCAAAGTTTGACTGTTCCATTAGCTTTGCTAGACCTTTTCCTTTGACCAATTTTGTTGGCTTGATCTCTATGTCATATTCCAGCAAGTTAGAAATCCATTTCCCCCTCTTACCATCAGGGTCAGCTTGAGTTAGGATGTCTTTCACAACAACATTAGGAACAAAAGCTATAATATGAGAATGCAGAATGTAAATTCTGAAATCTTTGATGGTCTTAACCAAGGCATAAGCTTGCTTCTCTAAGATGTTTTACTTCAACTCCGAGTTAGCTAATGTCCTACTAAAAATGAAATGGGTTGCTCAGTACCTTGCTGTCCTTTCTGCAACAAAACTCCAACAATTGTATTTTCTGATGCAAAAGTAAAAACCAAAAATTATTTTGAGAAAAATGAGCTAATCAACACTGGTGCTTGGGTGAGTGCCTTTCTGATCACCTCAAATGAGTGCTTTGCTTCTGCTGTCCACTTGATGTCAATTCATTTCTTCAGAATCCTTGTTATGTCCTTTACAATCTCAGCAAAATTAGGAATAAATCTCCTCACAAAATTTAACTTTCCAAGAAAAAACTAAATCTCTTTTCTGCTCCTAGGAAAATCCACTTTCTGAATTGCATTGACCCTGTTTGGATCAATCTTAATCCCATATTTAGAAATAATGTGTCCAAGTAATTTACCTGAGGTTAAGGCAAAAATTCTTTTAGTGGGATTGAGAGAAATGAAAAACCTTCTACACTTCAGCAGAATTCTTTCTAGGTGCTTCAAGTGATCTTCTTCCCTCTTTGAGAAGACCATTATGTCATCTAAATAGACAACAACCATTTTTTCCTTCTCCTTAGAAAAAGCAATTTCCATTGCTCTATGAAAGGTAGTTCCTGCATTCATCAGACCAAAGGGCATTTTGGCATACATGAATGTGCTCCATGGTGTGGTAAAGACTGTTTTTTCCTGGTCTTCTGGATGCACAAGAATCTGATTGTAACCTGAAAAACCATCAAGCATAGACATCCTTTGGGAACCAACAATGTTCTGCAAAATTTGGTCCATGTTTGGGAGAGGGTAGTTGTCCTTCAGAGAGGCTTTATTCAAGTTTCTGAAGTCAATACATATTCTGATTTCTCCACTCTTTTTTTTCACTGGAACCAATTTTGCAAGCTACTTTGAGAATCTGATTGGAACAATGATTTTGGCATCAAATAGCTTCTTGATTTCCTTCTCAATTAGAGGCATGAGAAGTGGATTAATCCTCCTCACCTTTTGCTTGAAAGGATTTTCATTTTCTTTAATGGGAATAGTATGCTGAATGATAGTAGCGTCATACTTCTTCAAATCAGCATAACTCCAAGCAAAAACATCTATGAATCTTTTCATCATCTCAATATATTTGTGCTTCATATCAATTGAAATACACTTTGAAAGTTTAATCATTTTTGGCATAGCTACTGTACCAAGGTTACAACTCTCTACCTCTTCATCATCAGCTTGTATCCTAGGAGATTTGAACACATCATTTTGGTCAAAAATCTTCTCAAGGGGTATGAGGCCTTTGGGTATAGAGTTATTCTTCAACTATAACACTTCAAAATTTCCCTTAGATTCAACAAGCATGTTTTTCTGATCTACTTGTATATTTTCGAACTCTTCTTTCAGCTCAATAAAGTTCTTTACTTGTTGGGCATCCTCAAAGACTTGCCAATGGATAATGTTATCAGGGATAGCTAGTCTATGGCGAACCTAAAACCTCATATTTTTCAGTGGAATGTATGGGAATAATGAAAATACTTGCAGAGACAGCTAGGGAATCAATTAGAGGTTGCCCCCTCGAAGTGGCTTATTTATAAGGCATTGATATCTCTTTTCTTCTATTTTTGGAGCTGGTTTCACAACTTTTGGTATCAGAGCTTTTGATTATTTGGTTTCGCTACTCCAAACAAGTCATCATGGAATTTTCGCTATAGCATTTTTTCTACGAAGTTTCAGAAGTTGAAATTTGTAGGGTACGAAGCCGAAATCCTAAGGAACATCGTCAAAAAATTTCAGAGCTTGTTTCACAATATATTCAGAGATATGATCTGGGGAAGTTAGGTCTTTCTGCAGGCTCCTCAATTTAATCTAAATAGGTCATCATGGAAATTGCGCTATAACATTTTTTCTACGAAGGTTCAGAATCTGAAATTTTTAGGGCACGAAGCTGAAATCCGAAGACCTCTTGTAAAAATGTCAGATCTTGTTATGAAATATTTGAGGAGATATAGATACGTGGAATTTGGATCTTGTTTTCAGGCTCCTGAATTTCATCTCAAAGAAGTGATCGTGGGAAAAGTTCTATAACTCTCTCTCTGACATGGGATTGAGATTACGTAAAAGTGAGATTTCA
This sequence comes from Pinus albicaulis, assembly GCA_034641835.2. Lineage (NCBI taxonomy): Eukaryota > Viridiplantae > Streptophyta > Pinopsida > Pinales > Pinaceae > Pinus > Pinus albicaulis. The sequence goes on along the minus strand of JAXQQM020066522.1, from coordinate 3,681 downwards.
AGTACGAATTTAATTTTCCTTATATCGAATTTGAGCTGAAGGAGAGAAGCAGGTGACACGTGGCAAGTCATACGTTTTCTCTTGAACTTGATCCATAATTAGGTCATCGTGGGAGATTGGGCATAACTTTGGTGTCTTGAAATCCAATCGGGTGGACACGTGGCATTTGAAGGATGATTAAAGGGCCACTTCAGGGCCTAATTTGGAATATTTAAGATCGAGATAACGAGAGATAATTTAGTTTCAATATCAAGCTCATAAATCAAGAAAAAGGTGTGTATTTTTTTGAATTACATAAGTCTCATTTGAAAATAATTAGTTAGAATTTATTCAAGGGAATATTGAAGAATATATATTAGTATTGGGTTCTAAAATACTACAAAATAATTCAACACCAGTAAACCACTTCATAAGGCTCTACAATGACTCATGAAGACGAAGAAGCACAACATGAGATATCAAAAGTCCATGAGCAAGTGCACCAAATTTCGCTATCGCAAAGAGCAACAAAAAATGAAATGGAAGTTTTGAAGAAAGGCATGGAAACTAAGATGGATGGTTTGAAGAAAGGCGTGGAAGATAATATGAATGGTTTGGAAGCTAAGATGGAAGGCATGGAAGTGGGCATGGAAGCTAAGATGGATGACATGGAAGCTAAGATCGATGAAAAAATGGAAAACATGAAGAATGATATAAAAGTAGACATCGAAGGTTTGGCAAAGTTGATACAAGAAATGTTTCCTAATGGTGAAAAGATAGTAGAGGAAACTCATGATGAAAACAAAATAAATGTTAATCATGATTTCATAAACTCTAATGTTGGATGGAAGAACCACCATATTCCAAAGATGGATATGAGGAAGTTTGATGGCAAGGATCCCGTAACATGGATACTACAGATGGAGCAATATTTTGATCTCAATAATATGCAAAACACACAAAAGGTACGCATTGCAACTTTACATTTAGAACAAAATACATTTGTATGGTATCGATGGCTTTGCTCCCGTAAAAAAATTGTCACTTGGCCAATTTTTACGGAGGAAATGATAGCACATTATGAGGATACAAAGAGCAACACCTTCTTTAGCCAATTGATAAATCTCAAACAAAAGGGTTTAGTGGGGCAGCACATTGAGGACTTCCAAAAAATTGAATATAAGGGTAACTAATATTCCAGAGGAACACAGGATTGATCTCTTCTTAGGTACTCTAAAGGATAACATCCAACATGAAGTTCGTGTTTTGGAACCTGATTCATTGGAGAAGGCATTCAGGTTGGCAAGAAAAGTTGAATGTAAAATTATGGTGGCAAGGAAGCCTACCACTCAATTCTATAAAGAAGGAAGTGTTGCTACGTCTAGATTTCCACAACCTACAAGGTTGACACCACAACAATTGGAAGAAAAAAGATCAAAAGGGCTTTGCTACAGTTGTGATAGCAAATACACTAAAGGTCATAAGTGTGCTGAGAAGAATTTATTTTACATAGATTGTGAAGAAGAAGAAGAAAATGAACAAGAAGAGGATATACACCAGGAACCACCCCTAGAAGAGGAAGAAATGAATCCGACCATATCGTGTAATGCACTGGCAGGAATTACCACTCCTCAAACTCTCTAGATAGAAGGACATATAAAGAAGAAAAGGGTAATAGTGTTGATTGATTCAGGTAGCACCCATAATTTTATTCATTATAAGGTAGCCAAGGAATTAAATTGTTTCCTATACCCAGCACCAGAATGTCAAGTGATGGTTGCAAATGGAGAACTATAAATTGCTCTGGAAAATGCCATAATATCAAGCTAAACATGGGGGAATATGTATTGACTAGTCCAATGCTTGCCATTCCTATGGGAGGTGCTGATGTTATACTAGGAGTACAATGGTTACAATCTTTGGGGACGGTAGCTTTTAATTTTCAAGAACTTTTCTTGACATTTTTTTCAGAAGGAAAGGAAGTCGAATTACGGGGTATTGAAGGGAAGCCGGGAAGGATAATAAACTCTAATGTCATGACAAAGCTTCTAAAGAAAGAACAACGAGGCGTAATTGCACAATTATGCTCACTAGAAGTTCCGACATCAAAATCATCTATTTCTGCAGATCTCCAACAAGTCTTGGACAATCATTCCAAGGTGTTTGAAACTCCCAAAGGACTCCCACCTATTCATGATGATGATCATGCTATTCATTTGATTCCAGGAAGTGTTCCTCCAAACATCAGGCCTTATAGATATCCTTACTTCCAAAAGAGCGAAATTGAACGTATGATTGCGGAAATGTTAGAGGCGGGTATAATTCAACCTAGTCAAAGTTCTTTCTCTGCTCCTGTAGTATTGGTACACAAGAAGGATGGATCATGGCGAATGTGCCTGGATTATAGGGAGCTCAATAAGCTCACCATTAAAGACAAATTTCCCATTCCTATGATTGATGAATTATTGGATGAATTGCATGGAGCAATTTATTTTACCAAGTTGGATCTTCGTTCAGGATATCATCAAATTAGAATGAAGACTGAAGATATTCCAAAAACAACATTTCGAACTCATGAGGGTCATTATGAATTTTTGGTCATGCATTTTGGTCTTACCAATGCACCTTCTACATTTTAAGGGTTGATGAATTCCATTTTCAAACCCTTCCTTAGAAAATTTGTGCTAGTATTTTTTGATGATATACTAATCTACAGCAGGTCTTGGAAGGATCATGTTGAACATGTTGACAGGGTGCTCAAACTATTGCGGGAGAAACAATTATATGCAAAAAAGTCCAAATGTTTCTTTGGAGTACAAGAGGTGGAATATCTGGGTCATATTGTATCTCACGAGGGTGTTAAAGTGGACCCTAACAAAATTAAAGCCATTAAGGAATGGAAAGATCCCACAACCATAAAGCAGTTGCGAGGATTTCTCGGGTTAACAGGGTATTATCGCAAGTTTGTTAAGAATTATGGGAGAATAGCAGCACCTCTAACAACATTATTGAAGAAAGATGCATTTTCATGGACTCCTGAAGCAACTAAGTCCTTTGAACATCTTAAAGAGGCAATGTGCCTAGCACCGGTCTTAGCTACGCCAGACTTCACAAAAACCTTTATTGTGGAATGTGATGCCTTGGGAAATGGAATTGGTGCAGTTTTAATGCAGGAAGGAAGACCCATTGCTTTTGAAAGTCGTCCAATCAAAGGAAAGTATTTACAGAAACCTATTTATGAGAAGGAAATGTTAGCAATACTGCATGCACTAAAGAAATGGCGAACTTACCTAATGGGAAGACACTTCAAGGTAAAAACCAATCATGATAGTCTTAAACACTTTTTGGAACAAAGACTATCTTCAGAAGAGCAGCAAAAATGGGTCACAAAGATGTTGGGTTATGACTTTGAAATAATCTACAAAAAAAGGAAGCTAAATGTTGTTGCAGATGCACTCTCAAGAAAGAATGAAGAGGTGGAAGCATTGCTTTGTGCCATTTCTATTATCCAAGCAAATTGGATAGCCGAAGTAAGAGATGAATGGAAGAAGGACGAAAAAGTGTGGACACTTATTCAAAAGTTGCAGCAAGATCCTAGTACATCTGATACATTTAGTTGGAAAAATGATTCCTTATGGTACAAAGATCGCTTATATCTTTGTAAGAATTCCCAACTAAAACAAAAGATTTTTCTGGAATTGC
>JAXQQM020076732.1:0-128976 GCA_034641835.2 Pinus albicaulis | reverse complement strand
ATATAAGAAGACTATGTTTTCAGACTTAATTCGTACTTGAAGATTGTTGCCAAGGCTGGTGTAGAGGGCCCCTGCTCAGCTGAGGTTATGTGCATTATTGTATAGTTCTTATTTCATTTCTTTAAAGCTCATTGTACCATAATCCATTCACATGTTTATACATTGCATTTTCATGATACATATGCTTCATTTCTATTTATAAACTTTCATGCTTTCCATTTCACTTCTGTCTTTCATGTTTTATGTTATTAATCACTGATCAGTGTTCTTGTTTCAGGTTATAGATAGGCAGCCCGGGCATTTGCATAACTTTTTGACTAATGACATGGAATTAACATTATTCTGTTGCTAATTTGTTTTTCTTAGTTTCTGTTTAATTTCAGTACTTCTTTGTTTAATTCAGTTTTGCTTATTTGCTTCGGTAGTTAAATTTAGATATATTAAACTGCTCATAACATCTTCAGTTGCCTCCGAAAGCCATAGCTGGACTGATGGTGAGGGATTGTATTATGAAATGTGTAGTTTGAGAATTTTCTTTACGCAGGAATTAGATATATTAGGCCACTGCCATCTGTGGTTGCCTCCGAAAGCCTATTTGAGTGATGGTGAGGGATTGTATTATGAAATGTGTAGTTTAGTATTAGTTTTCTTTCTGCAAATTTAGATATATTAAATTGTGCATGACATCTTCAGTTACCTCCGAAAGCCACAGCTAGACTGATGGTGAGGGATTAAATTATGGATGTATGATTTTATATTAGTTTACTTTCTGCAAGTTAGATATCAGTTACTCAAGTTGTTTATGGTTACTTCCGAAAATCATAGCTGGACTAATGATGAGGGATCAGAAGACAAGTTGATGTAAATTGATTTAGATTTACTTTATTGTAGCTTTTGGATTTCTTTCAGCATAATTTATTTTGTGATTAGACAGCAGCAAGAATAGTTTGGTTTTATGCTCACTAGTTCACTGTTTTGATTTATTAGACTAGCAACACCTTTTCATTTCAGCAGCATATTTTCATTTCCTTTCAAGTTTTGTCATTGTAATTTTCAAATTCCTTTTTAAAGTTTCAAGTTGGTAAATCATTATAGAGGATATCATTTCCTGGAACAAACACAACCACACTTGTTTTCATTTTAGAATTTCCATTTCATCTTAGAAAACCAAAAACGACAAAAAGTTAAGAGATAGGTTATCTTGCACATATAGTGCGCCGCACTTCATCAACTTACGAATCCCGGATTGGCAAATTAAATGCAGCAATTTAGGACACACTAAATTGACCAAACAGTAAGTCTCCTTTTCAAGTTGTGTATGGTGTTGATACTATATTTCCTTCATCATTAGCAGTCCCGGTAATGAAATTGATGCAAGAAGCAGGGACTAAGGAAAATGACATACATCACCGTATTAATCAAATGATACACCTTCAACAGATAAGGGATGAAGTAATTCAGAATACTTCAAAACTTCATGACAGGATAAAGAAGATCTATGATCAGAAAACTAAGGAAGACAACTTCAAGATAGGAGATCTGGTACTCTGCTGGGATGCTAGAAATGAAGACAAGGGTAAGCATGTAAAATTTTAGAATTTATGGAAAGGGCCATATCATATTTCAGCTTGTTGGGGAAAAAATTCTTATTTACTTGAGGAGATTAATGGACAAGAGTGTTTAGGAGGACCAGTTAATGGTAGGCTCCTGAAACACTATCTTTTTGGAAACAAATTTCTCGACCAGTTTTCCATTTCATTGTAAATTTCAGTTACATTTTCTACAAGTGTGAAGAAGAGAATCACTGGAGTTCGGAGCTCAAAGTCAAGGCCATGGAGCTTCACTGATTTTATGCCATTTTCAAAAGTTCAGTTTTCAGTCAAGTAAGTCAGTATTGAGTCGATTTTCAGTCATTTGAGTTTGTCTTGAATTAGTCTATTTTTCAGAGTTATTAGTTTTCAGTCATTATTAGTTTGAGTTTTGACCGTATTGGCCCAATAGATAAGGAATTGATCTGAAAAATACAGAGTTATGTGGTTCTTGACACCTCCTTCAGAGCTATCATCCCCAATAAGGCCAAAGTTAGTGTCATTATTTGCATACCACCATCAGTGATAAAAAATACTCTTTTCATATCATTTTAGGAGTCCCACTCAAATTATTTTTATCATTCCATTAGGTCATGCAAAAAATTTACTCACTGATGGTAGCCCTAGTCAAAAAATTTCACTCTTCCTAAAAAAATCACACTTGCTAGCCCACCTTCATGCCTTTATGAGCATAATTTAGTCATAAAAGTCCATTTCATCATGTCATTATGTTAGTCAGGTCACCATGAAGTCTGGTCATTCAAGGTCTTCATTAGGTCTCTAGGTTTCATTTTTCCAAGGTCCAAATAAAGCACCATTTCATTGTATAAGGTCAGCAAAAGTATGAGAGTGATCCAAATAATATTCCTTTACCATCTAAAGAGGATTTGAAAGCATGTAAATATGGTTTCAAAATTTGTAATTTTTATTTCAAGTGTGAGTTTCATTCCAAAATGTAATTTTATTCCAAAAAACAGAGATGTAATTTTGTTTTATTTATGTAATTTTATGTCCATTATATGTAATAAGTACTTAGTTTCCCAAAGCTTCCAACTCAGTTCCATATGCCAAACACATCAAACTTCAAAGTATGAAGAGTTCCTACTCCAGCATGATCAATCTGCAAAGCAAACAAGACAAAGTTAAAAGGTATTTTGCAAGGTTTTAAAAGTGAAATTGAACATTGCAAAAGTGGGTTTTAAAATCATCAAAATCAAATCCCATGAAGTATTTAAACCGGAAATACATCAAAACAAATCTCATTTTATCTTTCCATCATCAAGAAACCTTAGCAAAAGCACGAAAATCCAAGAAAGAAGGCGAAATTTGCAAAATAGAGGCAACGCTGCGCTTCTGGTAGAAGGAGGGCACCCTTGTGTATTACGATGCGCCCCTGCGTTGTACACTGCGCGCATGTGTTGTGCACTACGAGCTTGCCCGAAAATGCTGAGGGAGCTCTAAAACACTTGCCATCGCTCTCAAACTTCATTAATTGTTCTATCTAGCCTCCAACAATCAAGTAAGCCACAAATGAACCATCCCTCTTCTTATCAAGTCGATTTTGTGGCGTTCGAAGTTGTTTAAAATATTTGGTGTCTATTTTGAGCTTGAAACCCTAGTATCATCCCTAAATCCCAATTACACTTCCTAACACTCCCTAAGACTTCCTTTTCCTTCTCATATCACTATTAGACCCTATCCCTTCCCCCTATATCACTATCTCCATTTCCCTAAGTTCTTTATTCCCAATACCCTAAGAAGTAGGCTACTCATTTGCCTAGGCTCCCAAAATCCCTAACATGTAATAAAATTCCGTATCCTAATTCCCTTATCATTACTATTCCCTGTCACCTCCCTCATTTCATAAACCCTTCCCCCCATCTCCCTAAATTTCCCCATCCCATTCCCACTTCCCAAAACTCAATTTTCATTATCATTCCATCTCCCTAGGGTTTCCATACTAAGACACCTGTTGGGTCTCGTAATTGTCACATTTTTATCATGTTTATCCTCGCCATTACTCACATTCCATCACCTCATTTAACCATTCATCATACCATTTCCATGGGTTCACCTTATTATTTTCCAATTTATTTATTTTTAATATTATAAGAGAATTTATGATTAATTATTGGAAAATTAACATATTTCATTAATATCTCAAATGTAGATGAGCTTTGTAATGTGTACGATTATTTGAAAGGATTATTAAAAAATCTTCTTGAATATTTCCTCCACCATTTCAAGAATTCAAAGGATAATTCTTCAAGATTATTCCAAAGAGAAGATCATGGTGATTCCAAGGAGAAGATGGAGATCTGGATAACATATCTCATCCAAGATTTGTGGGAGATGAGTGAGGATTTGAAGGGATTATATTTTGTAATTATAGGGATATTGGTTGAGAGAAAATTGGATTAGTAATTTTGAGTTGCTTATCTTGTTTTCAAAGCACTCATGTATAAAAGAGAGTGCTCTCTCTTCATTTTGATATGAAAAATAGAGAAAATAGATAGGAAAATTAAGAGGAGAAAATTGAATTGAGGATTAGAGTCTAGAATAAAGTTTTGGTTTTGTAATATCTCATGGTTTTTCTTCATCGTTAATATATGTTGACACATGATTACTCTTCACATGTTGTTTTTCTCTTATACAATTGCACATTTCCAATTTTTGATATGATGTGGTGGTAATTCTGTTGGAGTAGAATTGTTGAGGAAGGACGATCAAGTTCTCCTAAGTTAGGAGCCTCTTCTCTCGCTTTCTACACATAAAAAACTATTGCTCTTTAATCTCTCTTCTTGAGGATAGTAATATGGGGAAGGACAACCAGGTTCTCCTAAGTTAGGAGCCTCTTCACTAGTACAAAATGGCTAATTTGTTACTAAAAAAACGACTAAAATTTGCATATAAACGACTATTTTTTGGTCGGTGACCAATAGTAACTAATTTACAGTATCTTATAACGCGACCAACTTTTGGTCATTTTTAGCTTAGTCATTAATTGGTTATCTCAATTTTGTTATCTAGTTGTATATTTGGTCATTGATTTGGTCATTGATTTAGTCACTGATTTGGTCACTAATTTAGACATTCATTTGGTCTTTCATTTGGTCACTGATTTAGTCATTCATTTATTCAATTCCTCCTAATTTAGAAGCCTCTTCCTTGTTTACTACATCTTGAATTAGAGACGAAAGCATTAGACTAGGCTAATTTAACTTCAGTCCTGCATTTCCAATGCATGTGCTTCGTAAGTCTACGAAACCCTCGGATTGATAATTTATGTTAGGGAAATTATTTGACGATGAGTATAAGTTTGGAACAACATGTTTGCGTCGTTGTCAAGGAAGCACGATGGATTGAGGTATAGGTTTCTTTTTCCTATAAGTGTGAATTTCAATTTCAGCAAGCATGTTTAATTTCTGCAAGTTTGATTTTTGTACAAGAGCATTTGATTTCTCCAACCATGAAGAGTGATTGTTAGTTTTTTAAAAATGATTTAACAATGAGTATAAGTTTGGAACAACTCACTCAGATCCAAGCAGAAGTTGGGATCTCCTCTTCCTATGAAAATAAGATATTGACAGTTGCAGAAATCTTAACTACTCCTCCAAAACAGAATGAATTGACATATGAAAAATCTTGCACATTTTATGAAAAACAATTAGTAAAGCAGGAAATTGAGGAGGACAACGAGGAGTGGCGGCATTATCTGAAGGAGGAAAATCACGCCTACGAAAATCTTATCGAACAATGGCTCCAAACGAGTATGAGGTTAGATCAATCATTTTTTTTTATTTAGTTAAATTACATTCACAACAAATAGATCTGGTTATTCTTGTACATTTCCATTTTTCATGTGCGCAATTGAAAGTGAATATATTTTTACTATTGTTGTGTGCATGGTTACATTGGAAATTTGATTACACGAACTGATTTTTAATATTCAATTAGAATAGAGTAGATAGGACAAATGAATAAAAACGTTATTTTTAGTTTTTGAATAAGTATGCAATCTCAAAAAAATAATGTCTCTAATAGTTTTCAATAAATTTTTAGATTTATAAAATTTTAATTTTTGTTTTCAAATTTTCTAAATTCATTTTTTATTTTAATTAAGTAGAAATTAAACAAATTTAAAATTTAAAAAAATATATATAAAAAATTATTTGGGGATTTTTTTTTTTTGAAATAAAATGTAAATTAATTTCTTAAAATAGGACAAATCTATCCAATTCACAAATACATTACCGAAATTAACAAGACAATGGTCAAGTTAGGTAAAAGAATGGCGACAATGTCGAATACAATTGGTGCTACTCAACAATCAGGAGAGAACACCTGGTTTTTAGAACAAACTCGATATTAGTCAACATTCAAAGCTTGTCGGACTTCCACGTCACCCTTGCTTGATCTTCATACACATCATCACAGAGGCCTTGGTGTTGCTCTATGTCTTTTTTTTTCTAAGTGAGACTAATTCTATTAACTGTAAAAATACTAATACAAAACTGCCACAGCTGCTGCTGTGAAAGCCAGACAGCTGGGGTTGATCAAAAAACTGTTCTTGACAATCCTGGATTGCCCATGGCGGGAAACCGACCCTTTAAGCATAAGTGTCTGAGCCGCCCATGATAGGGAAACCGGCCATGAGTTTATACAAAACACATAAAAAGTAGCATAAAAACTAAAAACATCTATCTGCCAAGCAAGCTGGCAACTGAAACAGTAAAACACAAAAGCTCCAACAGGAATTGAGCAAGGAGATTCAACCATCATGCTCAGAAGACATTGGCTCCTCCTCAACTCTGCATCCATAATCATTATCGTCGCTGCTGTCTGCCATGCCCGCTTGACTATCAATCTTCATGTCCTGGTTCTCAGCTTCAGAAAGCGGCCCAATTTGAAGAGGGGGGTTGGAGCAGTGGGCACGGGGAGGGGAGGGAGGAGCAGGATGAGGGATTTCTTCATGAAGGGAGACAGTGATGAAAGCAGTGATAATGGAGTCGACGGAGGTGCAGTGAAAGAGGAACTTAGCGTTCTGGGTGGTTTGCCTGATGGTGGACCCCAAATGCCTTCTGCCCGGAGGGTTGAGCTGACTGGGAGGGGCAGAAGCGCCAGGAGGGAAGGGCTGACTAGGAGGAGCGGGAAGGTCGGGAGGGGTGGACTGACAGGGTGGCTCAGAAGGAACAGAAGGAGAGGGCTGACTAGAAACGCCACCAGAAACACGCGCACGCCCACGTCCCCTGCCTACACTGCGCGAAATCTCAGCTCCTCTGCCTCTGCCTCTGCGCGAAGCTGGCGGAGGAGTGGGTTCATCACCTTCAGAAGAGGAGCTCAATTCAGAAGAGGGTGAGGGAGGGATGACAGAGGCTTGACCCCGACTGACCCCACGCCGACAACACATCCGCTGCCTGAGGCGAGGCATGGTGAGCAGAAGGTGGCGTAAGCGTGGGTGGCCAAAGGAGGGGTCTGGAGTTTTGAGAGTGATGGGAAGACCACCAGGGTGGTGCAAGCCAGTCAACTCGACAGAAGAGCTAGAGGTCCAGTTAGCGGAGGGGCAGCGACCATGAGAATGTAAATTGAAACTGAAAGGAAGCAATGTGCCTACGAGAAACTCAACAGAGGCACCAGACGAAGCGGAGACGCTGCAGAAGGGGCTGTTGGTGAAGTGGAGTCCCGGTGTTGTCTCCAAGCAGGCCAGAATGCAGCATCGACGCCCAGTTTGCGTTTTATAGCTTGAATTGGCATAACCAGGCGGGAAAACACTGCGCAGGGGAGTCAGAGCTCTCCCATGGCCTTCTCCATCCTGCTCGCCGTCCATATTGAGGGCCATCAACCAAACAACCGCCATATACTGCAGAGCCAAGGTGCAATAACTGCAAAACTGGTCGACCCGAGGCATATTAATAACGCCTTCAGGTGCAATACGCGGGGCCATGTGGGCATAGCACGCAAGCTTCGTTGAGAGCTGCGCAGGGGCCCAGGGCTCTTTAATGCTCCACCACATCCGCATCCGGAGTTGCCGTTGCTCATGTTGCCGGTATGTAATCGCTAAGGAGGTGGTTCGAGGTGGAGATCCACGTTTCGATTCGGTAAAGCCCGCAGACGAGTGGGAGTCGATCTGCTTGAACTACACATCGGGAACAACATCAGCACCGAAAGGAGTGCTGTACAGCCACATAGGAGCATACCTGAGCAGCATGTCTATGCTACTGCTGTGGGAAATGGGGAGAGAACCTGTTTACCTATGGACACTTCCCATGTTTCACTGCAATGGTTATTGATGTCGCATAGAATTTGAATTTTGATGGCATCACTGCCAAGTTTAAGGATGAAGCGTTGCGTGTCTACTTGCCTCTCACTCATATTATCGATCAATAGAATCAGGCACCATCTACATACAAAGGTCGTGGCAGTGGAGAACCTCATGTTGCATATGAATATGTAAATTCAAAAGGCAAGGGGTTGAATCCCATGGAACAAGAAGACTCATTTCAGGAGCCATAGGTGACTTGACCAGGTAATCATAAAGCCAAGGCCACTACAGCTCTGCAAGAATCAACGAAATTGCTAAAAGGGCAAGAACCAAAATTGCCAGAAGGCTTGGTTATGGAGTCACCATTATACACTCAAACTTCGGCAGAATTTGCAGAGCAAGGCACTCCGCACCAATCTCAGTGGATTGCATGAGTGTATATTATGGGTGCTGGGGCAGTGAGTAAACCCGATTTGCGGAAATGGGTGACAAAGCAGTGACTTTGGAATCCATTAATAAAGAAGTTGTGGATTTGGAAAATATTCCATCGAGGAGGTTTTTGAGAATATAAGATGCAGCAGGGAGGGTTTGAGCAGCCACGCTGCACAGGAGAGGCTCACCATATTCAAATATAATAAGCTCAAAGAGAAAAAGGAAAGCAAATTTCTCAAGTTTTTGCATTTTATGTGGAACCCCTTATCATGGGTTATGGAAGCCGTACTGTGATGGCGATTCCTCTGGCGAATGAAGGAGTCAAAACTCCTGACTAGTAAATATTTGGTTGGTATTATAAACCTAACGAGACTGGAGTGGGGGTGTTTGAGTTAGAATAGAATACGATACAAGTATGGCGCTTGGAATCCTCCAACTCTTTTCTAGAGATTTTCCTAATCACCAACGTCTTTCCTCTTCCTCGTGCTAATTAGTAGGGTGGCGTACTCTGGCCTGGAGATGATCAGTGTAGAGCTGGCCCGGTTTCCGTGACTCTAGTGATTTCTTCAATCATATCCCACACCCTGATCCATTATTCATTTACACGGAGGATTCTCTCCACGACAAGCCTAGAAATTTCCCCATTATATGTAACCAATACTTTACTCTCATGATCAATATCACGCAAAGTATTTGTTGGAGCTTAATAATGGCGTTTGTCTCTGTGATGTTAGGGAAGCACACATCTGAGGACATACAGGTCAGCTACCCGATCCCTGCCCTTAGCCCAGAAAAAGCTGGCAAGCACCATGTTTTTCCACGAGTGAAGCTCAGTTCTCAATTTGCCGTCATTCTTACGCATTTGTGAGGCACATGATTGATCATTTGCACAAATAAAAATAATTCCCCATCGGAAAATTTAATCATTTTTCATTATAGCATAGAATTTAATCGAAATCGTTAATTTTTATCATCGTGGTGAGGGCTAGCGCTTGATATTTAATTAATTTTCTTGAAATTTCATAATAGCTTGGGCTTTTGCAGGCAGGACTGGTACTTGCGACTCGATCCTTAGATGTCTTTGACCCTTACAATATTGCTGCTGATTTGATTTTCCTGTGCTTGAGGTAAGGGTAACATTGGAGGTATTACATTCTCTTTGATAAATAACATCCCGTATACTTTGGTAATGTTGGTATGAGGCATTTCCATAAGCTCAAGAATGGTACATCTGCCGGGAGACATCAACGCAAATTAATATTTACAATCACTGCCCTATCGTTAATATTGACAATGGACAGCTGAAATGGAAGCCAAACATGTCAGGAATCGCCAGCCATGGTCTATACCTGTAAAATTCTTTCAATGGTTTACTCTATGTGACTCCATTAAAATCCACCCACCTGCTACCCATCTTTATTGAGTTTAACCCCTTCTTTATTGCTCTTCAATTTGTGGGTTTTTACAGGTTGTCAAATATCTAATTCGAGTAGCAGGGCTGTTAGAAGATAAAACCATATTAATTCGCCATCTTAAATGCTGGCACTACACTTTAAATATTCAGAAGTCATCTCTCTTTCCATTTCCTGTTTTCCATTAAAGGGGATGAAGGATTCGCTTTGTATGCTGTCGTTAGGAGATCTCTTGGACCCGCCGGTCTGAATTCTAAGATTTCGCAAGTTACGAATTTCATATGTATTGGGCTTCAGTGGTTTGCGCTAGATTCCAGGACTAAAATCTCAAACCTCCTGCTTTTCAACAATGAGCACGTAATCTAGTTGAGTTCATTATTTTTCCTTGAAGTAAAGATGTAATCTAGTTGAGTTCATTCTTTTTCCTTGAATTAAAGATGCGAACCTGTAGTGGGCATTGATTTCGGTTTCAGATTTCAATTTCTAAGTTTAAAACTAGTACATTGCTCCTTGCTCTATTCTGAGCTTTGACTAAAAGCTACGAGATCAGTATGCTCTTTATCTATCTGGCCTTTGCTCTTTTTCCCCAGTTTTGCAATCTGGGTCTCTGAATTTTCCCTCCCACTTCATCTCATCGCTAGAGCATAGGAATTGGGTTCACGTATTAGCTTTCAAGCTGTAAGGAGTTTGTGTAATACCTCTTATTCCCTGTTGGGCTTTTGAATCCGAATCAGATGCAAAGTAGTACCCTAGGACATCAACGCAAATTCAATGTCACACACAGTGCTCCTTTATTAGATTGCACACTTTTGTTTGTTTGTTTGTGCTGCTCATGATAACACCACTACCAATGAGTAAGATTTGATAAATTGACTTCACAAGATGTTGGGTGATAGGAACTCACAGTTCATACACGCTTTTTATACTTCGTTATTTATGGTTTAATATGAATTGAATTGTTGGAAGAAAATGATTCTACATGTTGAAATTTCAAGCATATTCAGAGATGTATGTGGATAGCTTGCTGCCGGGTGTACGAAAGATTTTTTCAAAAATAACCTTTCAATTCGCACTGATCAACATGTAAGTATGCCCTCACATCTCATCCATCTTCATCAGTGAGTTAAGGGTAATTTTCTAACTTTTTATCATATAATTCTTTAAAAATCTAGAGCTAAAAAAAAAAAAAATTCCTTTCTTCATTTCATAAAAAAATTTCCAATACCATCAATGGGGGGTTATATTCATATTTATGCCATGCCAAATTCATTTATATCACATTCATAAAACCAACATACTTGTTCCAAAAGCCATTTACATTTACTATTACATTATGATTCAAAAAAATGGATTTTAAAATGTTTTTCAAAAATATTTGGATGCAAAAAAAAATAAAAAAAAATCATGGTTGTCACACAAGAATCATCCATGTTGCAATCCAATAAAAGCACTTTGTAAAAGTATGAAGTTATCAAACTTTATCATGCAAAGTTAAAATATAAGCGAAGCTCAATGTAATAGATTGCATGAGGACATGCAATACTTTTAGTTGGGGGGTAATAAAAGTATGTTGGGCCTTAGAATTGTCATTCATTTTCACTTCATTTACATTCATCCTTCCATAATATCATTTCCGTTCCACCTCCATTTCACTGCATTGACCTTACCATTATCATTATTTGGGTCACATATATGTTTTTCCAGATATTATTAATTTCTAGTGATTTTAAGTGAATTTGTGGTCAAAAGTTAGGAAATAATATGCATATACTAATACCTTACAAGTGGAATGAGGTTGGTGCTATGTGTAGGTCAAAGAGAAGCTTATGCAAAAATCCTCAACATTGCGGTGCAACACCCTTTCATCCACGATTGCTGTAACTTCGAAAAAAAATAAAATAAAATAAAAATGGACATTTCATAATTCTTGAAAATTAGCTAATTCGTTTTTTTTTAGTCACTTCATACAGGAAACGTTGACGGAACTAGCACACAAAGGCAACAATTTTTATGCAGGAATAGTGCAAATCTTTTTTAGGTTTGAAGATGGTTTAATGCAGAAGTGGTTTTCAGAAATCACAATAAAACATGCATCATGGAAAGTTGGGAGGAGCTAAAATTTTCATCGCACATGTCTGTCACACAGATATTTTTGAAAAAATCCATTGCACCATGACATGTCCAATAAACTCTTATCCTTCGATGCTTATCAGCCATCCATTTCGAAGACCACTTTCACTTTGACTTCACACATACATACCTTTCTGAGTTTCATACATTCTTTTATCATTTCCAGTTCATATTTTGCCTCATAAATAAAACCAAACAACTCCTTTTTCCATGACTGCATTGCCTTGCTATCATTTTCCTAAAAAACCTGTTTCCACTGCAATATTTTTGATCTATAGTCCTACCAATCATTTTGTACAAACTCACATTGACTGATGTGGGATTCCTTAAGGCCCACCTTGCAACAAGTCTCGACCCATCGACCTCAACACCTTATCTCGGAAAGAGACTAGAATCGTCATTAGTACCTTGAGGTTTGTATGCCCTAATGACAAGTTCTCACGTCGATAGTCATGGGAATACATCAATGTCCCTTGATCGTTGAATCTTGAAAGTGGCTTGAGATCAGATTATTTATTCACACTTCACAAGATGTACTTGGGTACCTTGGCACTCATTGACATCAATGGTGAGTTTACCTCGCGTTAGTTAACGACATCCATTAATGGTCAGAATCCAATGACTCCTTTTCACACTCAACATCGATAGATCCATTATCGCTAGAATTGTATCATCAGGTTTTGTAGCACAAGAAGACTGTATATTTTTCATGACTCCATCATCAGCTGCAACAAAATTCCTTCAACCATATGAGAGTATGACAGTTCCACTTTCAGACATCATCTTCTGATTCATACAACCAAGCAACACTTCAGATTCTTTCATTTCATCTAGCAGCATGACATTTTCTCTCATCCAACAAAATTAGCATGACATTTTCCAGATCCAAAAGTAGAAGCAGCGACATTTATATTGCATAGTTCATCAACTGTTTGGATAAGTGAAGGTATGTTATTTTCTAATTTTTAATCAAAAAATTTCTTACATGTTGAAAATAAATGAACTTGGAAAATTCCCTCACCATATTCCATTATATTTATGCTTTTCGTAAACACAACACGTCTTCAGTTTTGGGGAGGCAATATTCTTTACAATTTCATTCCATTCATCACCTCATATATTGACGACCAACATGACTCTTCCAAACTACAATTTGTTGCAGTCGATTCACATACATTGATATCTATTTTGGCATGATTCAAAAATATGAGAAAAGGTTTTCTTATGCATATTAATGACTTATCATTTCCATTACATGACGTATCATTTCCAATACATGTACTATATAATAATAAAAAAATGAATGTTGTTAACACAAGAACCAACATTTATTATATTCATGGTTGTTAACACAGGAACCAACCATAGAAAATATCAGTTGCAGTACATGTATTTCACATCCTAGAATGATACATTGTTAGAAACCATAATCATGCAAAGCCAAAAGTTTTTAATCCATGCAAGGTTGCATTAGGACATGCAACAAGTTCAGTTGGGGGGTATGTTGAGTCTCGTAATTGTTGCATTTTTATCATGTTTATCCTCACCATTGCTCATATTCCATCACCTCATTTAACCATTCATCATACCATTTCCATGGGTTCACCTCGTTATTTTCCAATTTATTTATTTTTAGTACTATAAGAGAATTTATGATTAATTATTGAAAAATTAAAATATTTCATTAATATCTCAAATGTGGATGAGGTTTGTAATGTGTAGGATTATTTGAAAGGATTATTTAAAAATATTCTTGAATATTTCCTCCACCATTTCAAGAATTCAAAGGATATTTTTTCAAGCTTATTCCAAGGAGAAGATCATGGAGATTTGGATAACATATCTCATCCAAGATTTGTGGGAGATGAGTGAGGATTTAAAGGGATCATATTTTGTAATTATAGGTATATTGGTTGAGAGAAAAGTGGATTTGTAATTATGAGTTGCTTATCTTGTTTTCAAAGCACTCATGTATAAAAGATAGTGCTCTCTCTTCAGTTTGATATGAAAAATAGAGGAAATAGATAGGAAAATTAAGAGGAGAAAATTGAATTGAGAATTAGAGTCTAGAATAAAGTTTTGATTTTGTAATCCTTCATGGTTTTTCTTCATCGTTAATATATGTTGACATAGTATTACTCTTTACATGTTTTTCTCTTATACAATTGCACATTTCCAATTTTTGATATGATGCTAGGCTAATTTAATCTCAGTCCTGCATTTCTAGTGCATGTGCTTCGTAAGTCTACGATTCCTTGGATTGATAATTTATGTTAGGGAAATGATTTGACGATGATAGTTTCGCCCCAACAACACCTATGGAAGAAGATCAAAACATAAGCTATAGTGAGGGAGAAGAAAAAAAAGAGAGGAGGCCAAACAAAGGAGGGAGAATCCTTAGATTTGAGCCAACAAATAGCAAGGAACTCATGGCATCTCCCATGATTGTGACATGTTTTAAGCATGTAGGATGTTTTGAATTCTGTGAGAAAATGCAAAGGGTCCAACACCATCCTATGTTGAGCAGACTATTCATCTCCAATCTCCATGACAACTAGGTAACCCTTGCTGGTGTCACTTTCACTGTGTCTACTGCCATTATATCAGTTGCCACTAGAATCCCAAATGTTGGGGAAAAATGGTTCAAGTAAAAAGACTTGGAGGAGCATTACTTTGAGCCATACATCAAACCTAGGTACAAGAATGAAAGAAAGGGGAAGTTTCCTTTCCCTTACCTCGTGGAGAGATATACTTCGATGATGAAAATCAACATGAAATGTTTTTCTTGTGAAGGTAGGTTTTCTAGACTTTACACCTAGCATATCCGGCTACTAATGCAGTTCAAAAGGGTCAAAATGATCAACATACCTTATTACCTCTTCTAGAACATTGACAAGATGGAATATATTGTCTAAAAGAGAGAATATGAGCACCAAATAAACAATCTTTTTCACCATTCCCTCATCAAAACCATAGTCCTCCATCACCTTAAAAAATTGAATATTTCATGGAGTACTTTCGTAGCTAATGACATATTCATTGCTCCACCTATTCATCATGCCAAAGATGTGCCTTCATCATGTCATCCTTCCACATCCATTACTCCATCTCAACCCACAGTTCATGCATCATCATCAGATCAATCTCCTTCACCCATTTCACCACCATCATCTCCATTTCACATTGATACTGGGTCACCTAGCATAGCTGAGATTAGTGAGCATAAGAAGGCTAATGTGGCTGAGATAGAGCCATTGGAAAAAAAAAACCAGAGGGGTCACATGCATGTGTTTTCTCCACACATAGTGGAAGGGGCCTTGCCTTCTACATCACAAATCAGGTAGACAAAGGGAAGAAAAAGATGACAGAGGCAGATATTCAAGCAGAGATTAGACATGAGGAGGAGGAAATCCATGAGACATAACATGATTTTGACCTTGTTGATCTAGATGAGCATGATGATGATGATATCACTATCATAGTCATCAAGGAGAAAGAAGCCAAGATTAAGGAGCTACAAACTAATCTTGACAGGTCTAAATTTGTCCTTAACTTTCTTGAATAGGAGAACCAACAACTAAATACCAAATATGTCATTGATGAGGTGAAATTCATCAAAGCTCAAAGAGAGGCCGGAAAAGCTAAAGTCTTGCTTGAAGAGACACTAGAAACATATGGTGTGATAGAGGAACCATAAGTGCCAAGGAGAATGCCTAGGACTAGAGGGCTGAAAAGAGCTCTAGAACTAGAGAGGAAAAAGGAGGCTGAGCTTGTTAATAAGCTAACTTTGAATGAACAATTTGCAGTGGTAATCAATGAGAACCAGGAGAAATGGCTTGACAGGGCTAACGAACACCTAGAGAAGCTTCTAGATAAGGAAAATAGAGATAATGATATATTGAGAAAGAAGGCCGAGCACTATGCCAAGAAAAATAAAATTGCAAGGTCCAAGCTTAAACAAGCCAATGCAAAAACTAAAGCCTTGACCATGCAAGAAGAGAAAAGGAGGCTTCGCATACTATGTGAAGCCTCACTCCATTCCTAACCACATCATCAATAGCCAATTAGAAAAATTTGAAAATATTTTGGGTCAATTTTTGAATTTTTTGTGTTTTTTAGCAATCCTAGACAGTCTTGTGACAATTGAATTGTCAAGGGCACAACGCCCTAGGTGCTGCGCTCTTGTTTGAGGAACTTTTTGGCCAAATTAAGACCAACACAAGATGTAAAATGATGAATACATCCAATTCAGAAATTTTTCTAGCCTTGTTTTGGACAATTGGCAGGGGAAAAGGTGAAAAACACACAAAAAATCAATGTTTTGCCTTCTTTTTTGCCTTGGCTCTGCGCTCCTGATCAGCTGCGGGAGAATCAATTTTTGGTAGGGAAAATCAACACGATTCTACAAAATAAAGATATATATGGAAATTATATTGGATAGGCTTTCCAAAAAGCCATCCTGGGCCTAATTTGGACACCAGGAAGGCCTCCAAAAGTGGCCTACAAGATGGAGGGCGCCCCTCGCACAAATGACAAATGTCTGATTTTTCTCAGTTTTCACTGCAATTTTGATTTTCACTTTGGGAAATGATGATTTTAATTATGTAATTGATGGAAGTAAATGTAATTATCATGTTTTTACTATTATCTAGGGTAAATACATTAGCTAAATGTCATAATGAAGTCAAATGAATTAGTTTCATTCTAATTAGGGAGGAGTCACTTGGACCTCTACGACGCAACAAAAATGCTGAAGGTCCCCCAACAAGAGAGCGGTCCCATGACTCTATCAACCAACTCTTTTTATCCTTGTTCCTTCTTTCCCCGTGGTCTTCTCTGTTATTCACTTATTCGGGTTTATTTGTCAATTTCAGAGAAATTGATAAATAAACACTATTCACGACCTTCGCTATATAAGGTTGAACTATATAAAGTTCCCCCTCTTTTCGAATATATATTTCCTTTAAAGGGCCTTTGGTTATACCTCATACTTTGTGTTAAATAAACCAACAATTATAAACACGCGACTTATGATAAACCGTCGCCTGGACCCCACATTATATATATCCCGACCAATCAATGGGTGCGTCGTACCTCAGGTTAAATGTCCTGCATCTTCGTTAAACTTCGCACGTCTTCCTCCCGCTCCCGCCGTCCGATCTCCTTCGCCCCGATCAATGGCTCGGGTGCATTTCACTGCGTGTCCCCCATCGGACTTTAACGCGTGAAATTACACGTTAACCAAACTCGCTTGGGACACGCGGAAGATTCCCTATGGAATCGATGCCCGACCCATGAATATTGCTTAACGTCGAGAGGCGGTGCGGAATAGGGCAATCCGCCCTTGGAAATCCACTGTGGTTTTTCCAATAATCTTCACAGGAGTTCAAAGGCAATCCAACCAATTCACGAGCATACAAAGATAGAGAATGGAGTTACCAGTGGACAATCGCTTCTGAATAAATGAAGTTCTCCTAACCGACAATTCAAGAATATGGATAGACAACAAAGATTGAAATTCATTCAATTGGAAGCCATTGTTCTTACACAGAGTTTACTGCAGAGATTCTCTTTTTTCTTTTAATTCCCTCCACTACCTTCATACATCCGAAGGATACATATATATACACTACAGAGAGACTCTTCGGTTCTCTAGTGAGGACCGGTTGGAAAACCAACAGGTTAATCACAATAATTCAAATAACTAACTATTCGACTTCTACAACTCTAACTAGTCTAATTAAAACAGTCAGCCGAGGTATTGACACATGGCTGTTACAATTTGATGAATTTTGAACCCTCAATAGCCACAACATGTGGACAAAACTCTTACATTGCTGGCTATTGCCTAATGCCCCTGCATCAGACTCCTGAGGACAATCTTCTTCATGGACTCCTGTCCATGAGCTCCTCCACTGATCTACCTATCTTCTGCAACATTTCTTCAGTCATCCAAGTGGCATCTTCCTCTGGTTTATCCTTCCATTTGATCAAGTACTGGAAGTAATCTTGTCCTCCGGTTCTTCTGAATATTATTTTGTTTAATATCTTCTCTGGTTGCAATGGTTGTGCTGGAGGTAGCTGCTGCTTCCACTCAATCTGTTCCCTGTCTGCTGATCTGTCCTCTGCACCATCATCTTCATACTTGTACAAATTTGCAACATTAAAACTGGGAGATATTCCAACATCAGGTGGCAATTTAATCTCATATGCATTGCAGAAAACTTCCTAAGTATCTTGCATGGCCCAATCTTTTTGTACTTCAATTTGTTATACTGCTTCTTTGGGAATCTCTCCTTTCTCAAGTGTGCCAACACCAAGTCTCCTACTTCAAAGTGAACTTCTTTTCTACTCAAGTCTACTCTGGTTTTGTATTTGATGCTGCTGCCTTGTAGTCACTGTTTCACTTGTTCATGTATGGCCTGGATCTCTGAAGCAAATTCTTCACCATCTGCACTCCTTAACTCTGATCTTGCCATATTTCTTAATTCTGATATTCCTCTAGGATGCATTCCATAAACAATATGAAATGGACTCTGCCCTGTGCTTCTATTTGGTGAATCATTATATGCATATTCTGCCTGAGGAAAAATATGATCCCACTACTTGGGATGTTCTCCTGCAAGACTCCTCAAAAAATTTCCCAAACTCCTATTCACTACCTCAGTTTGTCCATCAGTCTAGGGATGATATGCTGAGCTGAAACTTATTTTAGTGCCAAGTTTCTTCCATAGTGTCCTCCAAAAATGACCCACAAATCTGGTGTCTCTGTCTGAAACAATACTCTTGGGCAACCCATGCAATCTAACAACTTCTTTGAAAAACAAGTTAGCAACATGGGTGGCATCACTGGTCTTATAGCATGGAATAAAATGTGCCATTTTGGAGAATTTTTCCACCACAACAAAGACTACATCATTCCCTCTCTGAGTCTTGGGCAATCCTAGAACAAAATCCATACTCACCATGTCCCAAGGCCTGTCTGGAATAGGTAAGGGAGTGTACAATCCTGCGTTCTGGCTCCTTCCTTTGGCATATTGACAAATCTTGCAATTCTTCACAAAATTGTCCACTTCTGTTCTCATTTTGGGCCAGAAATAAAAGTGACTCAGCTGCTCATAAGTCTTATCAGTACCAAAGTGTCCAGCAAGTCCACCACTATGCTTTTCTTTGATCAAATTTTCTCTCATGGAACATTTTGGTATACACAGTTGATTCTTTCTGAATAACAAGTCTTCCTGCAGAAAAAAATCCAGCCACTGACTTCTATCTGTTAGAACAGGGTTACTACATGCTTCAAATGCTTCTTTAAAATTAGGATCTGTTTTATACAATTCTTTGAGAAAATCGAATCCTGCAACTTCAAAATTAGTCTCTTGAACAAGCAAATGTCTCCTACTCAAAGCATCAGCTACTTTATTTTCTTGGCCACTTATATGTCTCAAAACAAAATTAAAACTTTGGAGATACTCAACCCATTTAGCATGCTTATGTTTCAACTTGGGCTGCTGTACAATATACTGCAAAGCATGATTGTCAGAATACAATACAAACTCCCTGGACATCAAATAATGTCTCCACTTCTTCAGTGCTTGAACAATTGCATAGAATTCCTTCTCATAAGAGGAATAATTTCTCCTGGTGTCATTTAAATTCTCACTGAAATAGGCTACAGGCCTATCATCCTGACTCAAAACAGCTCCAATGGCCTACTCACTGGCATCACATTTCACTTGAAATGGTTTGGTGAAATCAGGCAGAATTAAAATAGGCTTCTCTGTTATCTTTTGCTTTAAGACTTTAAAATTTCTCTCTACTTCAGCAGTCCACTTAAATGGTTGTTTGATTTTCTTTATTGTCTCAATTATGGGTGCATTAATCTTACTGAAGTTCCTTATAAAATTTCTGTAAAAACTAGCAAGTCCATGGAAACTTCTTACCTCAAAAACATTCCTAGGTGAAGGCCACTCCACAATTGCCTTAACCTTTTCTGGGTCCATCTTCAATCCTTCTGCAGAAACAAAAAACCCCAAATACACCAACTCTTCCTTCATGAATGAGAATTTCTTCAAATTTATCAGCAGTTTCTCTTGGTGCAGCTTCTTCAAGACATGATTAAGATGCCTTAAATGTTCTTCTTTAGTTATGCTGAAAACTAATATATCATCCAGATACACTATCACAAATTTACCAATGAATTATTTAAATACTTCATTCATAAGTCTCATAAAAGTGCTAGGTGCATTTGATAACCCAAAAGGCATTACCATCCATTCATACAGTCCTTCATTTGTTTTAAAGGCAGTTTTCCACTCATCACCCTCTCTTATTCTAATCTGATGGTATCCACTTTTCAAATCTATCTTTGAAAAATATTTAGCACCACTCAAACAGTCCATCAAATCCTCAATTCTGGGTAAAGGGAATATGTACCTGATTGTGATCTTATTAATTGCTCTGGCATCAGTACACATCCTCCAGCCTCCATCCTTCTTTGGGCTCAAAATTGCTGGTACTGCACATGGACTCAGACTTTCTCTGATCAGTCCTTTGTCCACCAGTTCCTGTACTTGTCTCCTGATTTCTTCATTTTCCTTGGGAGTCATTCTGTAGGCTGCCTTATTTGGCAGATTTGAACCAAGGATAAAATCTATCTGATGGCTGATCTTTCTCACAGGTGGCAGCTCATCAGGTAAATCATCCACAACAATGTCACAATACTCATCTAACATTTCTTGGATTTCTACTGGCAAATCAGAAATCGTTGTAGAAGTAAGAACTACTTTAGGTTTGCAAACTAAAGCAAAGCTTACCTCTTCTTCTTCTATCTGCTGCAGATATTCCTTCCCGCTCAGCAACAAGGTCTTTGGATCAATCACTCTGCTGGATGGCTCTCCTTCTTCCATGGGAATCAATATATGATGTACCCCATCTTTGAAGAACTTGTAAGTTTTCTTCTTGCCATCATGCACTGCTGCTCTGTCAAACTGCCAAGGTCTACCCAGCAGTATATGACACACATCCATGGGCATTACATCACACAAAACCTTGTCCTTGTATTTTCCCATTTGCAGCTCTATTTCACATTGTTCTTTTACAACCAGCTGGTGCCCCTTATGCAGCCATGACACTCTGTAGGGAGTGGGGTGCTCCCTAGTCTTCAGCTTCAGTTTTTCTATCACCTTAGTGGAAACCAAATTGTCTGTGCTGCCACTATCAATGATTAGCTGGCAGCATTTACCTTGGACTTTGCATATGCTCCTAAACAAAGTCTTCCTTTGTGCAGGTTCAGTGACTTCTTTGGTTTGTTTCAACAGGACCTTATTAACCACCAAGGACTCTCCTCTCTCTGGAAGAATTTTTTCTTCGATTTCTACTTCTTCTTCAATCTGGGCAACAACAGCATTTCTTGGACCAGCACCCACATTCTCTGGACATTCATAGTGCTTGTGTCCCACTCCTTGACATCTATAACACCTCAGCTCTTTGCCTCTGCCTCTGTCCCTGCCTCCTCTTCCTCTTCCTCTGTAAGAACCCCTTATGCCCCTTGCATCATCCTCTATAGATGCATTCTGAGGTGAGCTACTGTCAGCTCCATCCTTGGGTGTAGGCTTTCCTCTACCACCCTGACTTCCCTTTCCACGAAAAGAACCTCTCTTCTTGGTAGATTGTTTCCTCAGGAGTTTCTCCTCTGCTTTCAAGGCCATCTGGTAGGCCTCTTCTACTGCCTTGGGAGACAGAAGACCAATCTCATCTTGGATCTCCAGCTTGAGACCATTCACATATCTGGCAGTCTTGTCAGGTGTGTCTTGGAATTGCCCAGCTCTTATGCTCACTCTATAGAATTCCTCTGTGTATTCTTTCACTGTCAGTAACCTTTGTCTCAGGTTCTGCATTTGTCTATACAATGTCAACTGGTAATAACTAGGTAGGAATTTTCTTTTTAGTTTAGCCATCATTCTGGTCCAGCTCTTGATAGGTTGCTTGCCAACTCTCCTCCTTTCTGCCTACACTCCATCCCACCAAAGTGCAGCATGTCCCTTCAGCTTTGTTACTGCAAACTTGACCTTTTTATCTTCACTTATCTCTTCATAATCGAAGCACTTATTTATCTCATTAATCTAGTCTATCAGCTCCTCTAGATTCAGCCCCCCTGCATAAATCGACACTTCAATTCTGGGCTTAACTGCAGACCCCAGAATAGTTCTCAAGAGCCTCAAGTCAGGAGGAATTTCAACATTTTCTTCAGCTTCTTCTGTTTCAGGTTCGCTGATGTCTTCAGGATCTCTGGGCTGTCTTCTCCATGAGACCCATTCTGCCTCGACCCTTCCGCAACATCCCCAACACCCCGCATCGGCACAGTCCTTTCCGCGCACTTACCAACCTCGGACACATGTTTACCGTTGCATCAACTCAAAAACAATAGCCTCGATACCACTAATGACGCAACAACAATGCTGAAAGGTCCCCCAACAAAGAGAGCGGTCCCATGACTCTATCAACCAACCCCTATGGCAATTATATTTATTTATCTATGCTCCCCGACTTGTATACATATATATAGAGAGATATATATATATGTATATCCGAACCCTTGTATTTTTTGAACCTTCGCAAATTGATATGCCGTGCCTATATATATATTTCCGACTTTATAATAGAGTTATAGCCGCTTGTTTTATATATATATATATATATATATATATATATATATATGAAACCTTATATACATAGTCCAACGCATCTAACTCTATAACAAGTCGCGACCCGGGCCCCACCTTATATGTCAATTGTTAATTAATCAACAGCTCAGACCTTAGGTCAATTCCCATGCTTCTTCATTAAACTTCGCACGTCTTCCTCCCGCTCCAGCCGTCCGATCTCCTTCGCCCCGATCAACGGCTCGGGTGCATTTCGCTGCGCGTCCCTCGTCGGACTTTAACGCGCGAAATTTCACGTTAACAAAACCCGCTTGGGACACGCGGCAGATTCCCTATGGAATCGCTACCCGACCCATGAATACCACTTAACGTCGAGAGGCGGTGCAGAATAGGGCAATCCACCCTTGGAAATCCACTGTGGTTTTTCCAATAATCTTCACGGGAGTTCAAAGGCAATCCAACCAATTCACGAGCATACAAAGATAGAGAATGGAGTTACCAGTGGACAATCGCTTCTGAATCAATGAAGTTCTCCTAACCGACAATTCAAGAATATGGATAGACAACAAAGATTGAAATTCATTCAATTGGAAGCCATTGTTCTTACACAGAGTTTACTGCAGAGATTCTCTTTCTTCTTCTAATTCCCTCCTCTACCTTCATACATCCGAAGGATACATATATATACACTACAAAGAGACTCTTCGGTTCTCTAGTGAGGACCGGTTGGAAAACCAACAGGTTAATTACAATAATTCAAATAACTGAACTAACTATTTGACTTCTACAACTCTAACTAGTCTAATTAAAACAATCAGCAGAGGTATTGACACCTGGCTATTACAATTTGATGAATTTCGAACCCTCAATAGCCACAACATGTGGACAAAACTCTTACATTGTCAAGTTATTGCTCAATGCCATCGCATCGCACCACACATTGGTGAGGAATTCAGTTACACATTAGTGCTAAATGTGGGCATCTAATTTATTTATCCCTTAAGTAAATTAGAAAATAAATTGTAATTTCATCTCATAACAACTTGTATCTGTTAACTAAGTTAGAAATACTGAGTTAGCTCAAGAATTTTGAGTTGAGGTTCAAAAGTGGGGCATGTAGAGTGATTCTATTATTTTTGGGGTCCAGTTGCAGTTAATGCACTAGTGGGGTGCATGTGTAATCAGTTAACTAAAATTAATTGAGTTAAAATTAGTTTCACTAGTTCTAACTGAGTGATGAGCTATGAGAGGTCCAATGAATCAAATTAGATTTAATTCACAAGTAGTGGTCAATCAGATAACTAATAATTTTCTAACAATATTTTCATGGATGTCAGTTCTGATGAGGACCTAGTTCAGATATAGGTTAAATGGAAGATAACTATCAGTTGTATTATTATCAAATTTCTTGGGCGCAATTATAAAGTCACAGGAAGGCTTGTGATGGATTACGTAGTCAAGGAAGTTTTATTATCCTATTTAATAGGGATTAATTTCCTATGGTTTGTGTGAACAAGGCTGGGCTAAGTAGGGGCTGAGAATTGGCTAAGTGTTGGTCAATTTTGCCTAAGAATTGCTAGTCAGTTTTGAGCAGGATCAGGGTGAGACAATTGATAGAGTGCAGGATTTTCTCAGTGTGAGAAATAATTGTATTGTTTCATGATTCTTTGACTATTTAAATTATATGATAGAGGGGTTTTGAGCAGGTTATTTCTCCAGATACATCTTGTGTTGTGTGATTGAAAATCCCTTTCTCTTACTTGCATGTGATTGAGCGATCGTGTTTTATATTCCGCAAATACAGTAGGAGTCAATATCTTGTTTTAGTACATTACATGATCGGATTGAATCCATTGGTATAGAATTTCTATATAAATTTCTACTTGGTATCAGAGCACCAAGAATCACAATAGAAGAGAATAAATTGAGTTTGTCTTGAACAGGTTCAAATTTTTAGATTTATTCTTCAAGATCCAGCAACAGATCAATATTTATTTCAATGGATTAAGACTCGAATATGCACTCGAGGGAAATTAAATTATATTGCATGGAAATAAATGATGGAGGTAGTGTTGGAGGACAATGGGTTGAAGTAATTCATATATTTTTATATTCCCAAGCCTGCAGCAATAGATACCCAACATCTTGATGCATGGCAGAAGAAGGTAGCAAAGGCGAGAAGGATCTTGTTAGAGAGCGTTCGAGATCATATGTGGAAGGTGGATCCATATGCTATGTGGAAGGCCATGACAGATATATTTCAAAATAGCAACAACCAAAGGAAGTTGGCGCTGAAGGAAAAGCTCAGAAAGATCAAGAAGGAGGAGGGCAAGATGGTACCAACATACTTTGCAAATTTCACTCAATCTCGAGATGAGCTTGTAAGCGTTGGTGTGACTATAGCCGATGATGACTTGTTGAGCCTAGCACTTCTAGGCCTTCCCAAGAGCCGACATAGTTACCAGAAATCTGTGAATGGGAGGGAGAAGTTACAAGAATGGGAGTGTTTTTGGTTCGACTTGGTAATAGAAGAGATCAGGTGGGGCACCAGAGACGAGACCTCCAGCACCAACAAAGAAGAATATTGTGCATTAGTTGGAAAATAAAAGAAATCTAAGGGAAAGAATTCCCAAGGTGAAGAGGGCAAGAGATACTTGTCCAATATTATATGTTTTCATAGTCACGAGCATGGGCACTATGCTTCGAATTTTCCACAGAATAAGGCAAGCAAGAAGGAGTCTACACTTGCAGCAGATGAAGCATTGGCTTCACAGGTCGAGCTTGATTTTACTCTCATTGCATGCATGGAAAGCACTGTAATAGGATGCATGTGGTATCTAGATAGCGGTGCCTCGTTCCATATGATAGGGAATATAGATCTATTCAGTGACTTGGTGGATAAGGACCTCCAGCAGAACATATAGTTTGGAGATTATGAGAGGTATAGCGCGACCGACATTGGTACAGTTACCTTTCAGAGGGAGGCTTGCTGCCCTATCAAACTAGTAGGTTTTTTGTATGTTCCATGCCTAAGGAAGAATCGTGTCTCCATAGCGGTATTTGAAGACTCTGGTTATGATGTGATGTTTAGAAAATGAAAGGTGTTCCTTAAACACATAGCCATGGGAAAGGTGAAACAGATCGGTGTAAGATTCAAGAACCTGTATGCTCTCAAGATCAAGGATGCATTCAAATATTTGAGGAGAAAAGTAGTGGTTAATGACTTGGTGGTTGAGAGGGAGAAATTATATCTCAACATGCAACCTCAAAACCAGTCTCAAGAGGTTGTGGAGCAACCACAATTGGAGAAGCAGAGAGGAGACCGAGTGGAAGAGTCCACTCAAGCAGAGGCCTTCAGGAGGGGGATATTTCAAGCCTGAAGGGAAGAGGGATTACATGCAACTATACCTCCAGGTGTGAGGTGGGGCAATGTGCAGATATAATACTAAGAATAAATATGGACAGGGTCCATTGAGATGGTGTGTCTCATGGATCGAACCTAGCTACAAGGAGCCCACACTATAGCAGTAGTAGGAAGGATCGGTTGGATTGATGTACTAAGATGTCATGAATACATAAATGAGAGTGAAAGATGTCAGATACTGGAGCGTAGATCAAAGTTGGCAGCAGTTCAGAGTGCATGGATGCAGATGTCAGCAGCAGCATAGAGATTTCAGCAGATAGTGGAGTAACTAGTAGTAGTCAGAAGACTCTGATGACAGATGCATTATACAATTTTAGTTGTTTGGAGGCTATTTAGTTTCATGAGTTGCATGTGCAAAAAATACTATAGAAGTGTTGCATGTAGAACATTCCAAAGGTACCAGATCGGGATAGATTGAATTCCTTTATTTTTGAGAGGGAGTGTTGAAATTTGAAACAAGAAACAGTGAAATTGGCATCCAAAAACGAAAAAATTTGATCACATACTAGTGTGGGATTCCAGTCACACATTGGTGAGGAATTTAGTTACACATTAGTGCTAAGTGTGGGCATAATTTATTTATCCCTTAAATAAATTGGAAATAAATTTTAATTTCATCTCATAACAACTTGTATCAGTTAACTAAATCAGAAAGACTGAGTTAGACCAAGAATTTTGAGTTGAGGTTCAAAGGTGAGGCATGTAGACTGATTCTATTATTTTGGGGGTCTAGTTGCAGTTAATGGACTAGTGGGGTGCATGTGTAATCAGTTAACTCAAATTAAATGAGTTAAAATCAGTTTAACTAGTTCTAACTAAGTGATGAGCTAGTGAGAGGTCCAGTGAATTAAATTAGATTTAATTCACAAGTAGTGATCAATCAGATAACTGATGATTCGCTAATAATAGTTGCATGCATGTCAATTCTGATTAAGACCCAGTTGAGATAGAGGTTAAAGGGAAGATAACTATCATTTTTAATATTATAAAATTTCCCGAGTGTAATTATAAAGTCACAAGAAGGCTCATGATGGACTGTGCAGTCAAGGAAGGTTGATTATCCTATTTAATAGGGATTAATTGCCTAGGGATTGTGTGAGCAAGGCTGGGCTAAGCAGGGGCTGATAATTGGCTAAGTGTTGGTCAATTTTGCCTAAGAATTGCTAGTCATTTTTTAGCAGGATCAAGGTGAGACGATCGGTAGAGTGCAGGATTTTCTCAATGTGAGAAAGCATTGTATTTTTTCATGATTATTTGACTATGTACAATATATGATAGAGGGGTTTTGAGTAGGTGCTTTCTTTAGATACATCTTGTGTTTGTGATTGATAATCCCTTTCTCTTACTTGCATGTGATTGAGCGGTCGTGTTTTATATTCCGCAAATATAGTAGAAGGATTCAGTATCTTGTTTTAGTACATTACATGGTCGGATTGAATACATTGGTATAGAATTTATATATAAATTTCTACAATAATTTGGCCACATCCTTGATCAGCGCCTCTTCCTCATCCTTGGAATCCTCCTCAACCAGCATACTAACCTAGATCCTCATGTGCACGTCCGTCAATTTTCATTCTATAAGCACCTGCAGTTTGCTACATCATCAAATAATAATTGCGAAAATTCTTCTCATCATGCCCCACTGATCTAAAAAAGTTACAAAATATTTGCTTTGGGTTCTACACATACTTTTGTAACAAGTATTCTTCCGAACGATGTTGACCTATAGTTTTACATACTTCACACCATACACTCGATCTTGGGTTCAATGGATTAGGTGCTCCACTAGCAATGTATTCTCTAAACATGAGGCATTTCTCCTTATAATGGCCTTCTGCCTTACACTTTATGCACCATACTTCTGATCAAATTTCTGGCCTGAATTCCTTACCTTTCTTCAGATCTTGCAGCTCCAAATGCAAACTTACTAGTTGGCTCTAAATTTGTTATACTCTTACATGTGTATCGGCGACCGTCGAAGCTTCCAAATTCATCACAATTTCTAGAGCTTCAGCCTGTGTTGATATCTTCTGTTGTTTTAAAGGTATCCTGATATGTGGCAATAGCGCAACTATAAACCAATACTTATGTTATTCTTCAGGAATGCTAAAGCTCACTTGTCCCGTTATCATTTTGAACCTTTGATCCAACTCCCAACCAGACTCATTTTCCAGTTGCTTGATCTCCTTCAGTTCAGTAATACACTACAACTGAGATTTGGGCTTCTTAAATTATGAAGCCAATGCTTTCTTTGTATCATCCAGTGAAGCAGCCTGATTCTTCATAGAGTAATTTATGTACCATGTCAATGCTCATTCCTGCAGCATTGTGACAAGTTGTGCCTTCTTCACATCTTTGTCAATAATTTGTCTTACTTTCCATACTGCTTCAGCTACAAAACAAAATTTCTCAAGATCCTCTGATCTGAGCCCTCGCAATATAGGTAACTTTATATCATTGGCCATGTTTCCTAGGGGTGGGAGAGGGGGTGGGGGAGGGGGAGGGGGAATGGGAAGGGGGAGGTAAATTATGCGGATGGGGATGGGGGTTAAGGGGGATAGCGGTATGGGGAATCCCAGAGGTTCCCTGATTATTCTCAAATCCTAACTACGACGTACCTCTAGGAGTTGTGGGGTTACTTCTTTCTCCTTCGCTTTCAGATTCAACCAACAACAGACTATAATCAGTCTCAATGAAGTTCTCTTGATCTACTCTATATCACTTTCCAATTTGCGTAGATCTAGACTTACTTCTTCCAAACATTAACCTGACTACATTCGTCGTACACCCTTAAGATACAGATGTGTCTATGGTGAACTCAATGATAAATCGTCATAGAATATTGTTGATCCATAAATCAACAGCTCTTGATATGGTGTTATTAGTCTCCTTGAGTCATTGTAACAATTTAGGGCTCCATGCAATAGGCTCATCATTCTTAAAATAGGTATTATTCTCAGTAAGCCTTGATAACCATTCATTTAGTTCATTTGAAAACGTCGCGAATAAAATATCATGTTGCTCTGTGAAAATATACCTCTCCATCCAACCTTCAGTCGACAATCACGAATTTATGTTTTCTTCAACTACGAACTCTCACTCTTTCATATCTACCCAATCTTGTATTTCCTTTCTTGACGGATGCCACATCCGCATATCCCTCAAACATATCCTCGCCACTGGAATAGAACCATTTTTTGGCTCGCACTTTGCACCAACAAAACCCCAGAGATCGGCGCTTTAGGCAACGACCTGCAAGAAGATCGAAGTCTCACCTGAGGTGGCTATGGGTGGTTGCAGAACCCAGTTTCTGTAGCCTTGATGGACTACGTTAGCTGGCTTTACTTCACTTTTCTATAATTAATCAATATTCTAACACATATATTACTACTGCCCGATTATTGCTTACTCAATTAGTTCACATCATTCAGATAAACATAAACATATTACAACATAAGATAGATTGCGCTATAACCATAGCTTCGCATAAACAGATAGAAAACAAACACACACATAAACACAAAGATGCCTTCAAATCTTCTTCTTATTTATTACGATTAGTCTCTTCAGTAAATTCACTTCTCTGACATGCACACATAGATGCAGGTGGTTGGCGCAAAAAGTTGAAAACTCTTCAAGGCCTTCGCGCAGACAACTGCGAAGCCTTCCATTAGGTCCAAAAATAGACTAAAACAGCTATCTCAAGTGCTTGTGCTCATCAACCATTAGATCTATCTATATCCTATTATTAATTCGACAAAGCCTTAAATTGCTTTATATATCTTTTACATCATACAAAACCATGGTTGAGATACCATGGGCGAACAAAAAAATAGACTCAAAACTGATACCCATTACAAAATGAGGGGCTTAGACCCGCCCTGACGCCCTTAAACACCGCGTAGTAGATCTATATTCGCGGTACTGCGCACTCCACTCCTAAAGTTGTGGAGTATTTTGACCAAAAATGGACCAATTGGGTTGCGCCCAACACACTTATAATGAATAATCCTTATATTCCATATAATCCTTCCTTATAAAATATTTCAATTTTAACCCTTATACTTAACACCTGAAACTAAACTGTATAGCTCTTAAAACTTGGATATAATCCATAACTTGGAAATAATCATAAGAATAAAACCTAACCAATATAAATCAAACCCTATCACCTACAATATGAACAATTATCTAACAATAAATATAAACCATAATCCTTATATCACATAACTCAGAATTTCCATAACCCCTATAACCCCATCCTTACAATTTTTATAACCTTTAAACCTTATATACCATACCAACCTAACCACTATAAATAACCTCGAAGTCTAATAATAATTACCATGTAAACCTTGTAATCCATATAAGATCTATAAAAAATTAACACTATAGTGTCTACCCCCTTCCCCCTCATTCCTAACCATTGTATCTCCTAATATAATCTATTTAAGAATAACTTCTAATTATAAAAAATGAAATGAAAAATTATTTAAATATTAATATTAATATTAATATATTATATATCATATAATATATAATAATACATAATGGTTATTCCAATAATGAGGATTTGCAGGTTTGTTCAGCTACGAAGGCATTAATATTGGCTTAAATAACCCTCATAATCCCTTCTATATATGATCCCACTATTTACCTCGCTCTTAGCAAATCCTATCATGGTATTATGATCTAGATGTTGGTTTTGTTGGCAAAACCCCATTAGTGGAAGGGCCAAGCATCATAGCCAGTAATGAAGGAGAGGCCCAATGGATTAGGATTGGGGGATAATCCTGAAGACCCTGGTACATTCATACTGGCATAAAACCCATTCAGAGTCCAAGAGTAGCACAAACAAATTATTTCATGTGGTGGTAGAGAGGTTATTTGGTAAACCATATCTTTGCATCAAGAAATGGAAATGGAAGTGATCATGGTGGTGGGTTATTTGATTTCTCTAGCTATAATTTGAGTATGGTTTGAGTAATTCAATTTATATAGTTTTAATTTGAGTAATTTGAGGATTTGAACCCTCGTAAGAACTTCAAAGTGTAAATCGTAGAAAATACATAAATATATCTTAAACCATAATTGGAATGGAAAATAGTATATCATGGTTAGAATCCTAGAAGGAAATAATTGGAGCTTTGTAGCATTGATTAAAACTTGTGTGCTAAATATTTTGATTCAACCTTGAGTACAATTGTGGTGAATGTAATATTATCAAAATTGCTTTAAGCTTTTCATCAAAACTTTCACCAAGGAAAGCCCTCTTTTTTTTGTTCGAAACCCTATAAATAGTTTTGAATATTTGAAAATATTGATAAATACCAATGTTGAAAACTTGGCTGGGGTAACCAGGTTAGGGTACTCTTGAATTTGCAAAATGTTTGTCGAAAACTTGATAAATAAGAAATTGCATACAAAAAAATCACGCAAAAGAATAGAGTATTCTCCTAGTTTACATGACATTTTTCAAAACCTTGCATATTTTTGTTTTAAATGTACACAAAATCTCACCAAAAAAATTGTCAGGTGTTTGTGGAGTTAAATGTTTTGAGTCTAAACAAAAACTTAAATTTGTGAGTTATGGCTGAGCTCTCAAAATAAAAACTAATGGTCGAGTTTTTTCCTTGTCAAACTTTTGAGTCTAGACTAGAAGTTAGATTCAACGATTATTTTTTAGTGTTTCTCAAGCTAATTTTTCTAAGTCTTTTACTTGGCAACTTTTGGCAGTGAGTAGATTATGATCATTGAGTCCAAATGATACCTAGTGAGTTTTAGCACTATGATTGGAGCCCTGATAAAAGTTTTCACTTTGGAAACTCTTCTACGATTATCAAAAAAATAAGGAAATGTGAAATGGGATCAAGCATTCTAACAATGTTTGTTTAAAAAAAAATTTCTTTGGGGTTTTTAACCTTAGTGTTCCCATGGCCATGTCTCAAATATTTACTTAAAACTTTATTATACCAATATAAAAGACTCATATGGACATCTAACCATCAACATTTTAGCATACAACCTTACTCAACATTCAATTTGGATTATAATATTTTTCATGCATGAAATAACAAAATCAAAGGAAATAAATGTGAGATTCTAAATCTAGATTCCTCCTATCCATCTCAAGATATCAAGGTACCCCTTGTTCCTACTTTAGCAAGGATTCCTTCATCCCTTAATTCAATATCCCTTGTTTATTCATCCTTTTCTCCACCTATCTCTTTTTCTTATCCCATTATTGAGCTTTAATCACCTTTATACTTCCTTCCTACATTTACATGGATAGCCCCATGATGGATTCCTCTCTTTAAAAAAAAAAATATTCTCTCATATTTTTTATATATAGCATTTCTCCCATGTTGTCCACTTAGAGAAAAAAATATATTTTTGTTCCCTCTTCCCTCATGGTGAGCATATCCATGCGTCTAATTCTTTGGGTGAGCTTGAATGACCCTTTAGTGATTTCATCGTCCTTATTTTGACATCACCATCCATTTTAAATTCATTTTCCCTCAAAATACCAAGAGAATCCTTATACTTTTGGTCAACTTCCCACTAAAATTTGTGTCTTATTCCATGTTCTCTCACTTATTTTCATCACACATCATGTCATATGGATCTAGTTGGTTTCACCTTTGTTACTTAATTTGAGGTTTAGTCCCCTCTCAACTTTTGTCTTAAGTTAGGGCATCATGTGATAGGACTCTACTCTAGTTAATATTTATCATTGTACATGTCTCACCTACCTCCCATATATTATGTAGTGTGTTTTCCTACTCATGTATCCTTTTGGAGAGAAATTTTTGTGATATTGTTTTCTTGAATTTGGTTTCATCACATCCTCTTATATCCTATCCTATGTTTTCCCACAAATATCATACTAATATGAACAAAGGATACCAACATTAGCCAAATTTTATCATTATCAACCATTGATTCTATATTGCTCAAATGAATTTTTTGTGTCTGGAAGAAAATGAGTAAACCATATAAAAAATCAAGTATGATGGACCGATAGACTTAATTATGTTGGCATATGGAAATATTACTAACAATAAAATAAATCCATGAAGCTAGGTTGGCTTACAATGGTGGGTTCCCTTTGCACATTGGCTTTTAGGGTGACCCTATAAGGAGTGTCCTTTCCACTCTTCCTATATTCACAACCATATCCATTGGCTTGGAAATATGTATGTACCCCATTCTAGTTGTTAGGCTGGAAAGATGTATGTACCTCGTTCTAGATTTTTGAGTATATTATGAATATTATGTTGTATTAGTACTAGTATTAGAAATATTTGTAATCTCTCTCTCTCTCTCTCTCTCTCTCTCTCTCTAGAAATATTTGTATTAGAAATGAATATATGCATTCGTTCATATCACTTTTTTTTGTTACTAGCTATGGAATCTAACATCAAATAGCAAAATTTGTTTGTCCTCGAGACAATGTTAAATCCTTCGGAACAGTGTAAATTCACAGCATCACTAGTTATTGATATTTATGAATGTGATTAGAATAATTACATGGTAATCATATTCACAATTTTGAGTATTTTTTATTATTATCTTTTTCCTTTGCTAAGAACAAGGGCTCCATATTATCTAAGGTCCATATGGGGCAGAAGTTATAAGACATATTTTTAAAAAAAAACTAAGATTCTTTATAAATTTATGAGAGAGAATTCCTGACACAAATATTTAAATACTTAATCAACCATAATATATTAAACTTTACAACTCTCATTTAAAACCAACTTGTAAATTACAGATGCATCAAAATGCCACAGATTTGGGGCTACTGGTACAATGTCCATTGAATCAAACATAAGCATAGCAGAATTAACAAAAACAGATTCCAACAAATATTATAAAACGATATCTATGGCTATACATCCATTCCAGTTGAAGTTGGATTGATGTTTATGAGATATAGTCTAGTGAGCATGTGTTACAATTGTACTTTATCTTTTGGAATGTTTTTCCCTGAGATTTTACTATAGGAGAAATGATTCTAGGGTATCCACAATATACTTTAGGTCTCAAGTTATCACTTGGACTAAAGGGGTAATCTCTTCACTTCTACAAATTTGTCTACCCATTGTCACATCAGCAACAGCTTCACCATTAAAAATTGGAGATTCCATATTTAGGGTAAGGTTCTTGTTTTGAGTTATAAAATAAGCTCAAAGGAGGGGAAAATGAAAAGGATGGTATTAAAATGGCCTAATAGAGGATGGAATAAAAAAAAATTTGAAAAGAAGGTAGGAGATACTAGGAAACCCTTCCTGTACAACAAATTTATCCCAAATGACAAGTCATTGATATTAGTTTTTCCTAGTAGATGCAAAAGATGTGAAATAAATAAAATCTTCAAATACAAAAGAATAAGGTAGTCCTTTATATATAAATAATTACATGAATGTCTTGAGTGCTTAAGAAAAAGGCACTCTTAAGGCACTCTTTAACATATATTTATAAGAACTGAAATGTGTTGGGCATTAAAAAAAAAAAAAAAAAAAACTTTAGTTTAAAATTTACATAACTTCTCCATCATATCAATGCAAGGTGATAAAAATATCAGAAACTGCAAAATAAAATTCAAAAGTTCCTCACAATATATTCTTATTAGTAATAATGACTATGGGGTACTGCCACAAACTTTTTCCCTAAAATTGAGAGTGCAAAGTGAAATGGCCTTCAAACTACAAACTGGTAGCGGACAGAAGGATGGAAATTTTTAGAAATTTCACTAAGAGAATATAGAATTTCAATTAGGTGATGAATCTTTTAATGCCCTATATTATAATTATTATTATTATTGCATATTTAATAATAATCCTTTGTCATAGTCTTCTACGTTCTCATGGCCTTGTTGCTTTGATTTCTTTTCTTTTCTCATTGGCTACCCAAAATGAATTTCATAACCTAACAATTTGAGCCTTTTCTATGAAGAAATGGCTCTCTTTAAATATTATTGGAACTAAGATGCCTTCACCCTAGTTAGTTAAGATGATATTCTTGTTAGCCAATGAGAGTGATCTCTCACTAACCAACTGCAAAAGATTCCAAATTTCTTACCTTATTTTTCAGCAACCAACTCTGAAAATAGACTTGCTAAAGCCGTATGCACCTTGTTCTAGTTAATTGCAGAAATTTCTGGATTATCCACAGTGTTAAGAAACAATGGTTGACGTTTCAAATCCCAATGGGGATCCATCTTCAAGACAGGATTTTGAATGAAGAATGAAAGAAGAGCAGAAGGTTAAGTTTTTATGCCAGAAAGTTGTATGTAGTTAGTTCTAGTTATTAATATAATAGGAATATTAGAATATATTAGTATTAGTATTAGGAATATTTGTAGTCCATCCATATCCATGTCCACCCCTTTAAATCCATTCCAGTTAAATCCTTTTCAATTGTGAAGTGAGTTGAAATTTCTTGGTTCTAAGCAATTTGAGCTAGTGTTTCTAAAAACTTAGATGACCTTATTGTATTAGCAATCATTTCCCATTCTCGTTCCTAACATTGGGAGGATCCTCCTCTTTCTTCTTAACATTGGGGGGGCACAAATATTCATACTTAACAATGGGTGTTTTTCTTCATCCTTACACTAAATACATGAACCAGCGATCTACCAAATCTATTATGAACCATATTGTGAGTCAACGAGATATCAAGTATCCACTCATTCTTTTCATTAATAACTCATTAACATAGAAGCACACAATTTTCTATATTGTTATTTTAATATTAAAAGTAATAACATGTGATTTTTTGGCTCAAAGGCCCTAATATAACCACCTTGAAGTATCTTCAAAGTTCTTTGGATAGAAATAAGTTGCATGTTACAGGCCATACATTTTCTAACTACTACTCTCATTCGATGGATTGTGTGTACAACCAAATAGGTACATGTCATATCCATCTTCATCGAGTGAGGGAAGTTCAGGGAGAGTGGAGTAAAGTTATAGATATATTACGTATAATAGACATAGGTAAACTAAAGGTCAGAAGATATAAAAACTAATAAAATAATAAAAATAAAATAAATTGAAGATGCATGGAGTTTTTCTTGCTAAAAGGGGGTCATGTTCTTATGATGTTGATAAAATAGAGAACATTGAGGTTCCCTTGAGGTAAAAACATCTACTGAAACGATGGGTTCCCAAGGACCTTCCTCAATTAAACATTGATTTTTGTCTCAACGAGAGGATATATCACATTGCTCCATCAATGTTACATGGTTTGGGTATTTCTTCCATGGATGGTATAAAGGTTTGTTACAATAGACTAACTAAATTGATGGAGTATGTATGACCCTGTTACATTTACAACGAATGGATGCAGCTAGTAAAATATACGCGAGGTATGAAAAGATAAAGAGTGGCTACAAATTATATATAGCTAAGAGACAACTATAAAAATAAAGGGGCATCTATTTATAGTAACAAAATTGCAAAAGCAACGAGGAATATTGTAGGGTTTATAAACAATTTACAATCAGGGATAAAAAATAAGCAACCCAATTGGCATATTTAAGGAGAGTGAAGGAAATTGTGTATTTCTATATTAAATAATAGTTGTAGGAGAAGATTTTTTGATCAATTACAAATTGAATTGAATAGATAGAGATATTTCTATTATTGGGATGGTACATAACCTCTCATTAATGCCTCTTATATTTTATGTTTATCATTCAGAAGAATAATAATCTTATGTAAATTTGTCACACTATTTTAAATTAGATGTGCAATTTTACACCTTCTCGTCCTCCTCCTTCTTCCTTATCTATCTAAAGTAAAACTAGTTGTTGACGAAAGAACTAGTCCCATGGTTTACCCTTGAATTACATTTTTATATTCTAGCATTGATGGCATTGATTTTCACCTTTTTGGAGATAAAACAAATGAATCTGATGTTGAATTTTGGCAAATGTATGGATGTGATTTTTAGCTACCTGCTCTCAATAATTCATGGCTAATTTGGTATTCATCTCATTTATTATTTATTTATCAAGCCAAAAAATATATTATAATGTGGTAGGCTCATCGTGTAAAAGCGCCAACAGAGTAAGAATAGGTAAACGATTAACAATTTCGATTTACATTGAACTTGAAATTGATTATTTGTTTAAATAATCGAAATAACTTTTCTTTTTCTGAAATATGTAGTTTGGGGGACATGACGATGATCGTGATTGGTTTCATGAGGAGGAGTTCATCAATTCTCCCAGCCCAATCATAAAAATCAATAAGCTTGTGGTTAAAGTGAACAAATAAATTATTTTTTTGATTCGCATTAGAGATCAAACTCTTGATGTTAAAGATACGATCAACATCTTAAAGCAAGATATTCATAGATATGAGGTAATGACCATATTTTAAAGTTATTTGTTTGTCATAAGTTCAATTATGAATTTATTTATTTATTTATTATTTATTATTATTATTATTGTTATTTTTTTTACATTATTTAATCGAAAAATCATTTTCTCTCTTATATTGGAATTTTTGGCAAAGACACCACAACATTCAGCAACCACAAGCCAACATATACCTGCAATGATATTCTCCTCTCTACCTTTCAGCGGTCATAGTCCCGATAGTCATACAGGGTCCACACCTTCACCTGGGACCTATGAGTCCATGACCCAAAAGGAAACACATAATCAAGCTCTAGAGGTGGTGACAGAGGTGACCTTGTTGATTAGACTATGGGTACACTTCTTGGATCGTCATATTTTATCAACACAGGGAAAATTCCATGCATTTTTTTGGTGAATGAAGAAGGAATTTCAATAAAAACACCAAAAAACCCACTTAATTTTTAATTTTTTAACTATTTCTTATTATCTATCTCGAATATGTCTCATCTAGATTATTATTTCCAAACTAATGATTGTGTATTTTTACAGGTAGGAAACAACTTGTTTTATAAACACATGAACGACAAATTGTTGTTGATTTTTGGGCCCACCATATGCAGAAGGTGGAATTCCGAAAATTCCAACCTGACAAGAGATCTTATAGACTACCTTGAATGTCTATTTGGGGTAGATGCCTTCAATAAAAGTGGGGTCACCTATATAGCCAACAACTATTTAAAATATGTATGGTACATGTATATAGGTCACTTGGAAAAGAACTCTAGGTATGATCATGTGTCCATGATTCGTGCGAAGGAATTGAAGGCCCTCATTAACAACGTAAGCGATAAGAAAATGAGAAAATAAGGAAAAAAATCCAGCTGGTGCACCAAGGTAAATTACATTTTCAATTCAATACTTTAAATTTTCTTTAGTTTTAAATAAAATTATGGTATATAAGGTACCTAAAACTTTTCATAGTCTCATGGAAACTTCAAAAGCCACCAAATCAAGGCTTGAGAAACATGGGAAGCACAAGCTAGCCTAGGGTGGCTATTTGAAGTTACAGGCATGAGTTGTAATTAGTATCCAAACATATTAATAGAATTATTCATTATATTTCCTTCCAACTATATGGTAATTGTGTTAGCCAATAAAAAAAATCAATACTCTTATGCAATGCAGGGCGATGATTTTGGAACCCAAGCCATGAAGGAATACCTCCAACTTGGTTTCGAGTTCATATTTCAAGTTGTTTTTTATCACCAAATAAGAATGGGACAAATTCCAAGATCCAATTTGGAGGACA
Organism: Pinus albicaulis; assembly: GCA_034641835.2. Classification (NCBI taxonomy): domain Eukaryota; kingdom Viridiplantae; phylum Streptophyta; class Pinopsida; order Pinales; family Pinaceae; genus Pinus; species Pinus albicaulis. The sequence goes on along the minus strand of JAXQQM020076732.1, from coordinate 90,383 downwards.
CGGTAAATAAAAATCAATCCACAATAACCTTTCATTACTTATTGTCGATAAATTTAGTGTGTTGATTTATTTTAAGCAGGGGAGCAACAATATCAACAAGAAATTCATTAAAAGTGGAGTGCAGCTGGAACATGGTGCTCCCATGCAGCCCTATGATAACTTCATGATATTTCTTCAATGATGCCCTGACGGCAATATGGTTGTATATTAATCATATACTTAATATTTTTTTACTTATAAATTTTGTACTTTTAATTTTTTTTAACTTATTCATTTACAATTATGTACTTATAAATTTTTCAGTTTCAATGGCAGAGCATGTCATACATGAGGATACTCTACCAGAAGAGGAGTGTGTTGTTTTTTCACGATATTGAACTCTAGGTTAGAATCTAAAAAACATTGATGCTACCAATCCAATTATCACAACAAACTACTTTGTATAGTGGAATAATAAATAGAAGTAAATCAAGATGTGAAAAAATATAAACTTTTTACAATTTTAACTTCCAAACTTTGTTATATTAACAAATTGATAATACAAAATTCTAGGTCTCCCATACCGGGGATAATGGCCCTCATAAATCCACTGATACAAGACTACAACCAGGACTTGGTGCCAAAAAATATGACAACCCAACTTCTCGAACAAGATACATTAACCATCTGGCTGTTGTAGCATGCTCTCTCAACTTCTCTCGGCCATATCTTGAACACACCTAACTGGTCCTTCGGCTCCCAATATACAACAACACCTCTCTGCCTTTATCATGAACCAGCTCCATTAGGTCACTGAACATAGCTCCAATTGCTCTCTAGTTGATAATTATTCCTTCAATTCATCCACACATCAAAACTCTTATCGATTTTCTCGCAAATCGATTTGTGAACAACTCTCAACTTCCCATTGTTTCTTCTCAACTCCTTTTGGAATTATTTCCCACTAGCTAGTCCTTATTACTTCAAGGACATGACTCTTAGGGACTTTCTTCCCGCTAGTGTCTTCTTTTGTTTCCTAGTGAGGATGCACTAGAGGGCACAGAGGGTTGCCCACTTCAGTTGTAGATTTCCTTATCTTCCAAAAATATAGGGCTGATGTGATTTTCTCCCTTGACCTCCTTTATTTTTCCTTTAAAAATTAGTCTTGATCTCACCTAATTTTTCCTCTTCTAGCAACTAATTTTTCCTTCAATGAGTTGCACTTAGGGCTTGGAGCAAGCCACTACAACCCTCCTAAATCCTATTATTTTGGCTACTCCAACAATTTTCCTACATTAGGACCTCATCCACTTAGAAACAAATCACCATGAAAACATCACAGCATACCTTCCTTATGTTGATGTTTACTGTTGTTGTGTTTGTGGTCTGGTTAGGGCACACTACAGTCACTTGTTATCCATCTTTTCCAGCTCCAACACCTTCCTGCAACTACATCCTCCCTCAATTAGGTTTCTCCTCCCATACATAGCTCCTTTAGGTGGAATATAGCCCTTGTTTATGCCTTACTTCCCACTATAAAATATTTTCCCTTCTCCCAAACAAGGTACAGGTTTGCAGCTCCCTTTTATGAGGTCAGTCCACACAAAAAAAATCCCAAAAAACACTCTTGCTAGCCTCATCCTATTCACAAATTACCTCAGCCCTCAACAAATAAGTCTACCACCCAAAATGTTCACCAATAGCCTACAACTATCCCTCGTTGTACTCATCCTCGCACCTCATTTCCTTCACTTGAGCTTCTCTAAATATGTGGACAAGTTTAGAGATGATTCCATATGATTTTGTTTCACTTGGATGGTTATAATGAGGTCTCTCCTCATTTATATTTATATGATTTCATGTGGAAATTACTAGCCCATCCTTGGGCCTTCTTTAAGTCAATACGACCCTTCATCTTGTGCCACATTTTCCCACACAAACTTAAAAATTTCATAACTCCATTTCTACAAGGCATCTCATGGTGCTTGAATTTTCCACTAGCTCCTTTTAGGGTCCTATTTCATCTCCATGTGCCAAGTCATCAATTCTCCTCATCGTTTTGGCTCCACATGTTTGGGTACAAAACCACAACCTTGGGTTCTAAGCTTATAAATAATTTTTGTGAAGCCCATTCCTCCAAAACCCTCTAGCCTATGGATTGGAGTATCTCCCTAGCTACAAATATCATCACTACCTCTTAGCGAGGGAGGCACTTACAACACTAGGAAGTCTCCACCAACATCTTTACTAGCATCACTATCTCACCTGATGTCCATCATTGCAACATACTTTGTAGAATGAAGCCTACAATCTCATTAGTGCCTCTGCCTCATCACATCTGATCATGAAGACCATAATAATTTTCTATGGTTTCTCCCTCTGAAGCTATAATCCCTCTTAGTCTATACAATCTCCACTGACTCAATCGTGTTATAGATCTCGTGTCCTATAAGGTTAGTCTGAGATGCGGTCAAAAATATACCATCATCATTGCAACCCAGTACTGCAATAATTCATTCTCATGGATCAAATGCAACTCGTGCACATACCTCCAATATTGGATATGAAAAATCATGATCCAATGAAGAAACTAGCATTCTAATATGCATTCCATCACATGAAGCAATCTCAATAATACCAATCCCTTCCATGCCAAATAAATCCCTGAGTTGTCCCAATTATCCATGGCAATTAATAGGAATTCCATGATAAAAAATCTACCCTAAAAGAAACTATTTTTCACCAAGATCTCCACCAATCCACTAGAACTCCCATCTAATCTCACTTCCAATCCATTCAAGACCACATCTCCATGTCTTCAATTGAACCCTCTGCTCCATGATCTAGACAATCTCAAATCCCTCTGTGTTGCTTCATTATGCACACTCTGATTCATTGGGTCTTCAAAGTAGCTCTCATACCATGTTGTTTTTCCACTATAATGGAGTCTAAGTTAGAATATTACAATCACTGATGCTACCAATCCAGGTATCACAACAAGCTACCTTGCGCAACGAAACAATAAATAGTAGTAAATAAACATGTGCACAAATATAGACAAATTTTTACACTTTTAATTGCCCAAGTTTGTTATATTAACAAATTGATATTACAAAATTATAGGTATTTTGTACCAAGGATAATGGCCCTCATACATCCATTAATACAATACTACAACTGGGACTTGGTGTCAACAACTATGAAAACCAAACTTCTCGAACAAGAAACATTGATCATCTGGCTAATGTAGTGTGCTTGGTCCTTTGGCTCTCTATCTGCAGCAACACCTTTCTTCCTCTATCAATGAACCAGCTCCATTAGTTCATTAAACACATCTCCAACTTCTCTAGAGCTAATTGGTATTCCTTCAATGTGTCAACACATCGAGACTCTTGTCGATTGGTTCACAACTCAGTTTGTGAAAAAATATCAACATCCCATTTTTTCTCCTTAGCTCCTCTGGGACTTATTTCCCATTACATGCTTCTTAGTCCTTCAAGGACACGACTCTTAGGAAATTTCTTCCCACTAGTGTCTTCCTTTGATTCTCAATGAATACACACGTAGAGCACAGAGGGTTTCCCACATAGATTATAGATTTCCTTTTCTATCAAAAAATCTAGGGATGATGTAATCTTCTCCTTTGACCTCCTTTCATCGTCCTTCAAGAATCAGTCTTGAGCTCACCTAATTATGCCTCTCTAGAAAATAATGTTTCCTTTAATGACCTACACTTATGGCTTGGAGCAAGCCACTACATCCCTCCTAAATCTTGTTCTTTTAGTTTCTCCAACAATTGTCCTACACTTGGGCCTCATCACTTAGAAACAAATCACCATGAAAACATCACAACATACATTTCTTGATTTTATGTTTATTATTTTTGTGTATGTGATCTATTAGGGCACACTAAAGTCACTTGTTATCCCTCCTTTCCAGCTCCAATACCTTCCTACAATTGTGGCTTGCCTCCCTTGGGCTTCTCCTCCCATATGTTTCTCTTTTAGGTGGAATCAAACCATTTTTTAGGCCTTTCTACCAACTACAAAATCTCAACCCACCTCCCAAACAAGGTGCATGTTTTCATCTCCATTTTATGAGGTTTGTATACACATAAAATAACCTAGAAATCACTCATGTTAGCATCGTCCTATTCACAAATTATCTTGGCACTCAATAGAGAATTCTACCACCCAAAATGTTCACCAGCAGCCCAGAACTATCCCTCATTATACTCATCCCTACATTTGATCTATGCGGCACTCAAGATAGTCACAAAAGAGAAAAACACACCTCCTTTTCCTTCGCTTGAGCTTCTCTAGATCTGCAACCATGTTCAGAGATTATTTCCTAATATTTTGTTGCACTTAGATGTTATAATGAGGTTTATCCTCATTCATATTTATATGATTTCATGTGGTAATAACTATCCCATCCTTGGTCCTTCTTTAATTCAATTTGAACCTTCATCTTGTGCCACAGTTTCCCATATAAACTTCAAAAATTCATAAGTCCATTTCTAGAAGGCATCCCATGATGCTTGAAGTTGCTCGTAGCTCCTTTTAGGGTCCTATAGGCTCTTTCATCTCCATGTACCAAGTCATCAATTCTCCCCATGGTTTGGACCCACAACTTTGGGTACAAACTCCCAACCTTAGGTTCTAAGACCACAAACAATTTTTGTGAAGTCAATTCCTCCAAAAACGCTTTAGACTAGGGTTTTGAGTACCTCCCAAGCTACAAAACTCAACAGAGAACATGGAAGTCATTCCAATGGTGTCGTTTAGTGCACTAGGTAAATAATTGCATTGCAAAGGTATCATTATTATTAATGAACTAATTCAATGATATTTCATTTGAATTATTTCTTTTAATCATTGGGTAGCCTCACCTTTTCTTCGTGTATAAAGAGGATTACAATGAAAAAATATTTAATTGAAAATGGTGTATTAATTATAACATTTCATGTTTCAACTGCAGAACATGTAGAGGATGAGGCCAGACAACAAGAGGAATGTATGGACGTATTTGAAACTATTCCTCATGCCTCTACTACTCAAGCAGGTAAAGAACGATCTAATTCTCTTTTTATTAATGAAATTATTGTAATAATAATAACAAAAATTATCAATTTCACATTTCTTTCTTCTTGCATCTAATCATCTCCCCCTCTTATAGTAGCCTTGACGTTGTGAGTACATGACTAGTTCATCAAGAATACTTCTAGAGGCTATAACAACTAAAAGGGAAGAAATAATTGATGTTCTTCTTTCTCAATACATTTCAAAAAATAAAACAAAAAATAAATGATTTTACTAGTTATATAATTAGAAACGTCATGTACCATATTATGAAAACATATTTTTGATGATAAATTTTATTGGGATGAAGTATTTTATGTCTATGATTAATGAATGAATGAACGAATGTTATATGTTAATGAATTATTTTTATATGTTTCTTTATATACAAAACCACTTATGTTCCTTTATGAAATTTTTGTTTTTCAAGTGTTTATGCATGAATCTTAATGTGTTGTTTTCAACTATTTTCTAGTAGATATATTGGGTACTGGGGAATTGAGAGTGAGGCGGTAGGGTGGGAGAAGAGGCCATAATAGATTCCACCTTCACGTGTTTTGCCCTATTTAGTAGATAAATAAAATAATCTTGGAGAAAACCTCCCTTAATCCAACACAGAAACAAGGAATTCAATGTTGACTTTGTTGGAAAATCAATGTATTTTAAGATTAATGTTAATTCTCCTGACTTGATAATTACTTGTGATATTAGTAGGCATTTATTATTTTTTTTTACTTCTTAATCAATAAATTATAAAAACATGAAGATCATGAAACACAAGATATATGCTCCATTTCAGGGAAAAACCCCGCAAACAGGGAAAACCCAAACAATCCTCCTCTTATAGAATCAGATCAAAATGAGACCTTCAAGACCCAAAGACTAAATTCAAACCACCTCCAATCACTAAGTCATTCCTCCAACTGATCTCTTCCAAAATATTCAAGTTATTCCAAATTCAATGGAGGTAAAAATCTCCAAAATATGCCTCAATCAAAGTTTTGATCTAGCAATTTGCATATGAATTCAACTTACAACTTTTGGCCCCCAACAACTGCATAAACCCTAGATTTACTTGCACATGTGAGCTGAAATGAGTAGAAAATATGAATATTCTTCTTCTTATTGATTTCATTCTTCTTTCTTGAATTTTCTTCTTATCTTAATTCATATCAAACTTCAAAAGTGTCATCAAATGAATCAAATTGATCTCCTTTATATATCCTTCACATGTCGCTAGGCCTTTTCTCGGTCGACTTGTTCTTGACTTCGGCCGCCTTGGTCTTGGAGGTCTTCTTGACTCTATATACTAAAACATAAATTCATTTACATGATAAAAATTCCCCAAATAGGTCTTATACAATTAATATTCATTCTCTTGACTCACTACAACATGTCAAACCCTAGAAGCATGAATAAAATTCTTAACCTAGTTGACCAATCAAAATAAACATGAAACCCATGCTTGAAAATAATAATTTTTCTTTCTTATTTTTCATGTTACATAAGATATACATAATTACATGATTACAAAGACAATTATGAAGACTGGACCTAGTTACCTTTCCAACACTCCCTCTTGACTAGGGAGGTATTCATAATGACTCAACAGTTCCATCTCAAGTTGAATATTCTCATAAGAAGGGATCCATGTTGATAAGAATAAAAATATCATCATAGCTAGCATCACATTACCAAGGCCTTTATAGGTACACTTTATCTCTCACAAGATCATAGCAAAATATTGGGGTAATTCCATGGGACACCACACTACCTCACCAAGGTACATACTCCACCTATGATACCCAGAGTATATCTTTTACTAGACCATTTCCCTTAAGGAAATGTTTTTCCATCGGACCATTCTTATCCAAGTCTATGTACTTTAATTAGGATCTCCATCCTAATCCATCATAGTACATTACTCAATAATGTATGACTAAGATGCTTATTTAATCCACCATTATCTTTATCCATGTCCATGTACTTGACTTAGGATATCAGTCTCAGTCTGTCACAATACCTAACATAAGGAGAACCTTGCTAATTCAAATCATCAATATCCCTATCTGTGATGCATTCAATAGACTTATGATTGTTACTCTTGGCCTAGTACATGACACAGGGAGAACCAATGTCCAGCCTTATTCCCTCTCAACATAAGAGGATAAATTCATGCTCACTCCCTCTCAACTTAAGAGGATAAATTCATGGTCACTCCTCTCAACTAGGTATAATTAATCAACAAGCCTCAACTTTTGTCAGAAGTACTCATGCTTCCCTTACATCAGCTACGAGTTATAATTGTAGCTTCCTCAACCAACCCTCTTATTAATGATTTTTCTCATCTTGCAACTCCTAGGGCTCTAAATATGCCTCCTAACATATCATTATCCTATACTTGAGGTCTTCACCTACAGTATCCTAAATTGTGTCCACAACTACTTCTTACACTAGTTTCTACCTTGAATATAGTCCATCACACAATTTATTCAATAGAGTGATTTATTCAATCCATTGTTATTTAACACAACTTGGTTGAACTTTCCAATCAGACTTTATCATTCAACGCAACTCCATAGTCACAAATAATTTTTCCCTCTAGTTTTTATTCTCATCTTTTCCAAAGTATACAAATCCCAGGGTCTTCAAATAAACCTTCTTGACAGCCTTCTAGTTGCCTCTTATATGGATGTTCTTAGCCCTCTACATGTCCTATTGTTGCTTTAAATTTACTGTCCTTAGCGTGCCAACCAGGCTTCCTTTCAATAGTGACTTAGATTCTCCGACATTACTATCAAAAGGTCTTCAAAGAAAAACAAACTTGATAGTGAATGTCCACTGCTTCATTCTCCTTAGGATTTTCATAGATCTTCCCACATAATTGTGATCCAACTCTTGCACTCATTTTACATATATCTCCTTCAAGTATACCCTCTAACTAATTATTTATCTTAAAATATTCAACCTTGTCTAGGGCTTTATTGTATCTGCTAAACACAATATAAAGTCTGTAGAAATTATATAACTAATGCGTTATACATCCGAGATTCTCTTGATCACACACTATTTGACTTCATGCACAATACAGAATCTCTTCTACCATTGATCATTAATTGCGGAAATAAAATCAATTGCATGCACACATTAAAACCATAAAAATTCACACATATGAACACGATGGTGTGGAAAACTTAAAATTTGAAAACCTGACTATACATATGTTATATGTCTGTAGAATTATGTGACTCTCCGAGCTCTAGGTACAATCTCCGATTTGCTACACTAATCGGTTAGTCTGGCAAATCCCGCCGTCAGCGTCTCTACAACGCTGCTTTAACACTCTCTTGTGCAATCTCTTCGAATATGAACTCACAGAATGAGTTCGAATCACAGCTTGTAGCTAGCAATCTCATTGTCTCCATCGATATGTGGTGCAAACTCATGCACCAGTATAGTCACTGCACTCTTTCTTCTCTTGTTGGTCTCCTTTGTTGTCCATACATTATGTGGTTAGCGATGTATTCTTCGGTTGATTAATAGGTTAATAATTAGTGAATTAGTGTCGTTAATTCACACCACTCTCACTAGTGTATCAATTAGTTAGACTGAATACAACTAACTCCATTTTATGTCTACTTGGTGAGTTAAGCGAACACAACTTCATTAACTACTTTCTTCTAACTCACCAAACTCTATCACATGAGTTCTAACTAAAGTCTCATACAATAGCTCCACTAAACCCTAGAATAGCGTAATTCCTTCTTTCAGCACTCTGTGCCTTCAACATAGCTGAAAATCTCGAAGAATAAGATAATGTTTAGAGTCCAAATATTATTAAGAGCTAATAATATTCGACATATCTATTTTTAGACTGGAAATCTAAAAATATATTCCGCCCAATATGTCTAAAAATAGAATTCCATCTATTTTTCCAACTTGACCAACCATCCACAATTAGCATCCTACAACTCATAGAATATGATCGACATGTCTAAAAATAGACATAGTCTAAAAATAGATTGTGCACCAAAAATAGCCTGCAGGCCCACTTAGTGAAGGCGGCATCTTTCCACTAAGCTCATCATCTTGTTGCAACCTCAACACTCCCTCTCAACAAGATAGGGATTATTTGTCACTCTGATCCTGCCCCTATGGTATTCGAATTTGCTCCTGGTGAGCACCTTCGTCAAGATATCAGCATCCTGATCCTCCGTAGGAATGTAAGAAAGTAACATGATCTTCCGCTGCACACAATATATGATATGATGACACCGGATGTCAATGTGTTTAGATATATCATGAAATATTGGATTAACCGAGAGTTTGATGCAACTTTGATTATCACAATATATCACAGTAGGATCTAAGTGTGAACCAAACAACCCAACTAGGATCTTCCTCATCCATATAGCCTCGCATGCAGCCAAACTCGCTGCCATATACTCGACCTCCCCTTAAATGAGTGCCACGGGTCTCTTCTTCCTGCTGTACCAAGAAACTGTTGTCAACCCGATACTGAAAATCCCTCCAGATGTGCTCTTTCTGTCCATTGGGCTCCCTGCCCAATCTGCATACGTGAAGCCACACAGCTTCACCTCATTCGACTATCTGTACCATAGTCCATATCCTGATGTGCCTATGAGATATCTCAATACATGCTTCCCTGCCTTCCAAAATAGCTTGGTAGGCTTAACCATAGCTTGTGAAAGCTGGTTAACAGCGTAGCATATCTGGGGTCGTGTATTGACCAGATACATGAGTGACCCCACCAACTATCGGTAAAAAGTGGCATCCACTACCTCTGCCGATGTAGCATCCTCTTTCCTCCAACCACCAGGAAGAGGACTATCGATAGGCTTGCAGCCATGCATGTTGAACTTCTCCAGTGTCTCCTCGGCATACTTTCCTTGAGACACAAACAGTCCATCACTGTGCTACCAAATTTCCAATCCCAGGAAATAACGAAGGAGGCCCAATTCCTTCATCTCAAACTCTTTTGCAAGATCAGCCTTGCATGAGAGTATCAACTGTTCATCACCAGTCAATATCAAATCATCTACATAAAGTACAATGATCAGCAACTTACCCTCAACCACTATGTGGTACAGGTTGGGATCCGCCTCGCTCTTGGTAAAACCAAGTCCGGTGAAATAACTGTCAATCCGTGTGTACCAAGCACGAGGTGCTTGTTTCAACCCATACAACACTCTTTTGAGCTTGCACACATGCGACTCACTGCTATTCGGGCTGCTCTATGTACACCTCCTCCTCAATCACTCCATTGAGGAACGTAGTCTTCACATCCATCTGATGAATGTGCCACCCCATATGCACTGAGAGAGCTAGGATGCTCCGTATGGAAGAATACCTTGCGACAGGTGCAAAGGTTTCCTCATAGTCGATCCCCTCAATATGTGAGAAGCCTCGGGCAAAAAATCTTGCCTTTTACTTTACTCACACTCTCTCGTCGATTTAACACTTCAGTCATAGAGCTATCTAAGACCTACTACTTTTCTTTCCTTCCCGGCCTGCAGGACAATCTCATGCACTATTTAAAGCAATGAATCCCTTTCTTCTGTGGCATCTACCTGCGAGCTCCTCCTGACCTATAAAAGATGGCTGCGTACGTACACTTGCTCATCAACAACCATGTATCCGATATATCGGTCGAGTGAATGTCTCTCTGCCTTTGTGATGTAGGTGCTCCTACAATCTTCTGCGCATCAAAGATTTAGTCGCGCCCGGCTCTTGTAGTGCGCTTTCGCCTTATTGAGTTGGTGTTTCGCAGGTAGCCTAGATCTCACCGAACCTCCTCTTGTGGCTGATCCACATCCTGAGGCTCATCCTTAGGAGCTAATAGCTCCTCATCTACATGCAAGTGTGGCTCCCTCTCAAGCGAACACTTTATGGCTTTCTCCTCATGAAATTTGATATCCCGTCGCACAACAGTCTTTCAACTGTCTGGAAAATACACACGATAGTTGTGGGGTGTATCATTGTACCCCAAAAATATCCCAACCTCTGCGGTCGGCTCCAGCTTCTTCCTGGAATTCTTTGTCACATGAATGTAAACAGGTGAGCCAAAAATTTTTAAATGAGAAATATCATGCTTCTTACCAGAAAACACCTCCTCAAGTGTACTCATGCCAAGCACTCTGTGAGAACAACGGTTTTGCACATAAACTGCAGTATTGCATGCCTCAGCCCACAAGTGTATGGGAAGGCCCTTATCATGCAACATCGCCCATGCAGCACCCGCGATCGTTCTGTTCTTCCGCTCCGTGACCCCATTCTGTTGTGGGTTATGAGGCGCTATGAGCTCTCTTCGAATTCCTTCTGCGCTGCAAAATTCCTTCAATTCGATAGAGATGAATTCACCACCATTGTCGCTCCTAAGAGCCTTCACTTGCTTCCCTGACTCTTTCTCCACCAGTGCCTTGAACTCACAGAACTTTGAGAATGTCTCGCTCTTCTTCTGCATGAATAAGATCCAGCACTTCCGAGAAAATTCATCAACAAATATCACATAGTACCTGTGCTTTGCTTTCGAAGCTACTGAGAAAGGTCCACACACGTCTGTGTGAATTCCCTCAAGGATTGTCGTGGCGTGACTATCCTTCTTGTGAAAGGTGGCTTTCACAAATTTTCCCAAATTACATCCCTTGCATTGATCTGACTGTGCAAGTGTACCCTTGGGAAGCTCGGTAGAAATCTGCTGCAAAATTTTCAAAGCACCATGGTGAAGATAGCCCAATCTCCTGTGCCATAGCTCGCCCTCATCCCAGCTCACCACTCCTTCTGCCTTGCCTGCCATTGTTTCACAGCCATCTACCTACAACTGATAAAGGTTCTTAACTCAAACCCCTATCCTCCGAGTTTCACCAGTTGCCTTACTACGCAGGAAAGCCTTTCCTTCGCTAAAGACAACATCATATCCCTTGTCTTATAACATGGCCACTAATATCAGATTCTTCTTCAATCCTAGAACATGCATGACATCCTTCAGTATGAAAGGTTTACCAAACTCCCTCTCAAAGGAAGTGGTCCTGATACCATTCGCACTGTATCTACCATCATCGCCCATCTCGATGTGCACTCCAAGATCCTTCTCATATATATCAATGAACAAATCTTTTTCTCCGGTCATATGAAAAGACGCACCACTATCAAGAAACCACACTGAACCCATCATACTTGAGACCAAGCATGCGATCAGTGAAAAATATAGCTCAAACTGTGAGGCTAAGGCCTCTCCAGCTGCATATCCAACATCCTGCTTATTTTTCTTCTTCTGTGGACAATTAGTGGCGTAATGTCCGTGTTGGTGACAATGAAAGCACTTCACCTTGGACATGTCCTGCTTCCTGCCTTTTGCACCGGATTGAGAAGCATTCTTCTTTCTCTTCCCCTTCCTTTCTTTGGTAGCCAAAGTAAAATTCTCCTTATCTTCATTCTTTGATGAAGATCCATCCCTGGTATTCCGCCTTATCTCCTCCTGCACAAGATCCGACCAAAGTCGCTCCCATCCTGGCAGTTTCTCTCGATTATTGACTGAGTCCTCATAGGAATGCCAACTCTTCGGAAGCCCAAGGAGAGCCAATATCACCAAGTCCTCTTCATCTATAGTAACCCCCACACTTCCCAGCTCATCCCTGCACTGGACAAACTTCGTGAGGTACTTGGGTATACTCTCGCCCTTCTCCATTTTTATTTTCTTTAGCTTATCCTTGAGCGCCAACTTCCTCTGGTCGTTCTTGCTTTCGAAAAATTCTGTCAAAGCTTTCCACATCAATAATGGAGAAGCTTTACCATGAAGGTTTGACACTATGTGATCCTTCACACCTTCCAACAGAATCATTCGACATTTTGCTGTCTTCTTTTTCCATGCGTCAAGTGCGGCAGCATCGCTAGAAGCAGGTTTTGGAATTTTTGCATCTATGAACTCCTTCAACCCATTGTCCTCTAGCACTGCCTCCATTCTGTCCTTCCATGAAATATAATTCGATCTGCCCTCAAGGGCATACTCTAATCGCAATCCGTTTAAAGACATCTCAACTTCGACACCAAGAAAACACTACTGCAAATTCGAATTCCACCAACACAAAACTCAACAGCTTCAATGCTTTGAAATTGCTCCAATGATCAATACTACTATGATACCATGTAGAAATTATATAAATAATGTGTTATACATCCAAGATTCTCCTGAGCACACACTATTTGACTTCATGCACAATACAGAATCTCTTCTACCATTGATCATTAATTGCGGAAATAAAATCAATTGCATGCACACATTAAAACCATAAAAATTCACATATATGAACACACTAATTTATGGGATTGCTTAAATCTGAAAACCCCAACTATCTATATATTATATGTCATATAGATCATGTAACAATCATCATACAAATCTCCTCACAAGCTCTCAGTACAATCTCCAATTGCTACACACTAATCAAGTCTGATCTAGCAAATCCCATGCATCAATCTCTACCACCTGCTAGCTTGCCTCCATTGCACAATCCCTGCTGAATATGGGCTTTGAATGAGTTCGAATCCACCTAGCTTGCACTGCGCAATCCTCATTGGCATCTCCATCAATGTGTGGTGCAAACTCATGCACCAGTATAGTCACACTGCTCTTTCACCTACCTCTTCACTAGTCTCCACTGAAATTGTCCATGCACTATAGTTAACTGATGTATTCTTCAGTTGATTAATGAGTTAATAATTAGTGAATTAATTAATAATTAATTCACACCACTAGTGTATCAATCAGTTAGACTAGATACAACTAGTTCAACTGTGTCTAACTGAGTTAAACTGAACACAACTCCATTAACTACTTCTACTAACTCCACCAAACTCTGTCACATGAGTTCCAACTAAAGTCTTCATGCAATAGCTCCACTTAACCCTCAAGAATAGCGTAATTCCTTCTATCAGCTCTTGTGACACATATGTGCACTTAACTGAAGTGCTACAAGCACTACTACATTTGGCGGAAATTCCGACACTTGGTTCCGACGCTTTTGACCAAATGTCAGAAATTTCTCCAAATTTTTTCCATCCCGCCTGAAACTGTTGCTATACCGACGTTTATAGAAAATTGTCGCAATACCGACACTTAGAAAAGTGTCGCAATTGCGATGTTTGGAGGAAGACGTCGCAATTGCGACACTATGGCCCAAAGCGTCGATATTGCGACGACTGCCACTAAAAGTCGCAAGTGCGACACAATGTCTAAGTGTCGTAATTGCGACGTTTGGAGGCCTTCATCGCAATAGCGACGCCTTTTCCACCGTCGGTATAACGACACTTATATGTGCGCTAAATACAAATACAAAACTTATATGCGCGCTACATAAAAATGATTTTATTGTTTCGTATCCGTCGCAATAGCTACATTAACATCTGATATCACGCGTGCATTCACCCTCTGCTCTTGCAAAACAGCATTCGCCTTCAGCTCTTGCAGAACAACATTTTCCCTCAGCATTCGCCCTCAGTGTTTGCCCTCATCTCTTGCAGAACAGCATTCGCCCTCAGCTCTTGCAAAATGGTAAGTTCTTACTGCAGGCCCTTCCTCCTATAGTAGGGTTGACTCTATTTGGGTTTTTTTGGTCAATTCCATTGGATTGTGTTAGGCTGTAGGGTTCTCTAGATGTCAAGAATCAAGATTCAATACCCTCTATTATCTTCATCACCCAATACAAGATTTAAATTTTTCCCAAAGAAACGCTTATTAATTTGGCAGCCATTATTTCTCCCCGCTTTAAAAACCCTACATTTAAATGAAAACAAGCATTGCATTTCAACTACAAAAATCTATTAGTGTTCAAATGTACATGTGTGCTACATTAACGTCTGATATCACGCGCGCATTCTCCCTCCGCTCTTTCAGAACAGCATTCGCCCTCAGTATTCGCCCTCAGCTCTTGCAGAATAGCATTCGCCCTGAGCTCTTGCAGAACAACATTCACCCTCAGCATTCGCCCTGAGCTCTTGCAGAACAGCATTCGCCCTACATTCGCCCTCGGCTCTTGTAGAACAGCATTCACCCTGCATTCTCCCTCAGCTCTTGCAGAACAAAATTCACCCTTAGCTCTTGCAGAACAGCATTCGCCCTCAGCTCTTGCAGAACAGCATTCGCCCCAACTCTTGCAAAATGGTAAGTTCTTACTGCAGGCCCTTCCTCCTATAGTAGGGTTGACTCTATTTGGGTTTTTTTGGTCAATTCCATTAGATTGTGTTAGGCTGTAGGGTTCTCTCTAGATGTCAAGAATCAAGATTCAATACCCTCTATTATCTTCATCACCTAATACAAGATTTAAATTTTTCCCAAAGAAACACTTATTAATTTGGCAGCCATTATTTCTCCCTGCTTTAAAAACCCTACATTTAAATGAAAACAAGCATTGCATTTCAACTACAAAAATGTATTAGTGTTCAAATGTACATGTGTGCATCACTTGTGTAGGGTATTCCTTTTCCACTTTCACATTATCCAAGAATGTGTGCAGTATAGTTCATATATTTTGTGATTTAGATTATCTTGAAAAAGGAAAGGTAAATTATTTCCCATGGAAAAAGAAGGTTTTCCCTTTTTACTACTGGAAATGGTACAAAAAAGTTTCATTTCTACCCGAAACTCCTATGAAACAGGAACCAAATAAAGGCCATGTCCTCAATTGACATCATTTGGCTTTGAAAATGGCCATCGCACCGTGTTGTTTCTTATATTACATCACGATAGTTTCTTAGGTCATTTCTTGTTTCTTGAGATGAAAAACAACCAAAGAAATTGTGAAGATCCTTTCAAGAAATAAATGACCATTTCTCAATCATATCTCAACTATTTTTTATTTTATTCAGTGGTTGCTTACTTTGAGATAAATTTGACACTTTTATAAGGAATATAACACAAAAACACAAAATGGGAAGGAATTGATGAGGTAGATGACCTTTAGTTGTTGTCAATTAAGAATATATAATACACGATGCATGTTCTGTACTACAAACTAGATTCCTTCCTGGAGTTAGGACACAGAGTATTGAATCAAAGTTGTAGTTTCTAACTTCTTGGATTGGTTCATCAATCTTGAAAATCAGACATTGCATGTCTTCATTGCTTCATGTTTGAATAATTTGCATCATATCGTACAATAAAAAATTAGGAATTATGATTATTATTACTTTATGGATATGTTAAGTTACTTTTAAGTTTGCATGGTTTAGTGTGAAATTATTCTAGTCCCCAAACACATATAATCAAGGAATTATAACGTGATTTCAAACATTAAATATCAACAAAATCGTTTAAAGGATATTGAAAGGAAAAAGGTGATGGAAGATAGAAAGTGCCTTACTTAAATTCTCTAAGGATTTTTCAATAGTTTCTCCAAAAGCTTCACTTCAAGGCCCTTCAAGATCGCCTCCAACAATGCTATACCTTCAGCTTCAACAATGTTGTTCCAAAAATGTCCTCAAGGTCTTCACAACAAGTTTACTAGAAGTTGCTCCAACAATATATTCAATAAGGTCTTCATTGTCAACTCGTCTCTTGTTTGGGTGCCTTAATGTGCAATGACATGTTTCCAAGACTGAATTCAATGCAAGGCATATTTGAAACTCTAACTCTATCGTCCGGTGTCTTATTAGAAATTATTTTAGTTTTCATTTTGTGTTTTCAAGTTAGATATTTTTTTCAAGTTTTTACATTTATAATTTTATTGCAATGTGGCAGACTGATCAGAGCAGTGCAGGAACAACCCCGAGACGGGATGATCGTGGAAAGAGGCCAGCGGAAGAACATGTAAAGTGCTAGCATTGCTCTATATTCGGGTATTTTAGTTATTTACATAATTGAAATAATATTAATTTTGTTCAAATATGCATACACCTAGCCATGGTACGCCTGATGATTCCCTCTTTGAGGAAGAGCTTTCTTCATCCCTATCTCAAGTGTTCTTGTTGCGAAAAAAGGCACGAGATGCAAGGTCGGAATTTAATACTTTGATAGACGTGCCTCAAACACCTGAAACAGAAGAGAGGATAAAACATCTTATGAGCCAGCTAGAAAGATATCAGGTAATAATAAAAAGTCAAAAGGATATTTTTTTTTTCTGCATGAGATGAATTGTGATAGTTTGATTTTTAATTTTTACATTGACTAAACTAACAAAAAGTTCTTTTGTATGTAGCATTTTCTGGCACTTGCTGAATCTGGTGTTGGTGGTAGTGGGACACAAGGGCAAGAGATTGCCCAATAACCCTCTTGTACACCTTCTACTCCTTTAGGTGCCAGGCAAGAAACACACCCTGCCCAAGCAGACACCCAGCCAACTGCTGAACGTGTTGGCAATGATGAGGCTGATATGGCCAACTACATTATTGCGTTTCCTGGAGCTACACGTGTCAACTCCATAGGGACCATTAATGGCACGTTGTTGGTGAACGATGAAGGTGTCCCTATAAAGCATGTACAACTCCCAGGTAAATTTTAATATTTTAACTATTTCATGTACTTTATCTAAAACATATTTAACATGATTTTTATTTTTAAATTAATGATAATATCTTCTTCTTTTTTCTGTGTAGGAAACAATGAGTTCTACAGGTATCTGGAGAGCCATGTGTTGGTAATTTTTGGCCCAACCATACGCACAGGGTGGAATTCCCAGAGTTCCAACCTGAAAAAAGAACTTCTAGATTATCTAGAAGCCCTTTTTGGGGTTGGCACATTTGACAGAACAACGGTGGCTCGGGTAGCCGACAAATATTTGAAATATACCAGGGACACCTATAGGAAGCAATTGCAATTTAACCCTAGATATGAGCATCCTCTCACAGTTCCAGAGAGTGAGTGGAGAGCACTCATCCATGACGAAAAAGAGAAAAGGGCAAAGAAAGAAGGAAAAATGCCAACTGGACCCGCAAGGTAAATTACAACTTTAATTCAATAGCTTTAATTTTCTCTATGTCTAAAATAAAAGTGTGCTACGTCATATCTGAATTTAATCTTTTGATGCTAGGTTGCCTGACACCTCAAAGGCAACCAAAGCTAGGATTGAAAAAAAGGGCCATCACAAGCTAGGCCAGGGCAGCTACTTGAAATTGGCCACAAGAATTGTAATTAAGTAGCTAAACATCTTATAATTAATTGTATCGCCTTCCAATGTTTTTGTAATCCTATCAAATATGATTAAAAATACACAGACATATGTAATGTAGGGTGATGACTTCGGAACAGAAACAACAGAGGAAGATAAAAATATCGCTTTCCATTTCGGCTATCAAGCCGTAGTTGAACGTCGCATAAGCTTGGGGCAGGTCCCAAGATCCATAATGCCTGATAAGGTAAAACATTAACCTTTCAATATGTTTGTTTTCATCCATAAATTTAATGTCTAACAACTTTTTTTAAATCAGGGGAGCAGCACTACCGACGAGGCAAATAACCCAGTTTTAGAGCCAGATGTAGATGATCCTCTCGTGCAACCCGATCATTGTAGTGGGGACCAGGCCGACAATGCTGCTATCAGTGAGGGCCGTGACGGTAATTAATTTCCACTTATAATTTTTTCTAATTATACCTTGATGTTTGTCCTTATAACGTTTTTTGTTTAAATGACAGAGAATGTTTCCCTTGAGGATCTTACCACCAGAGAGGAAGACAGGGCAACAATCCCAACGACGACAACTGGTGCACCAGGTAAATAATCTCATTGCAATTTTTTTTATTAATATTACCGAACTAGTTCAATGATATTTAAAAACTGACAATTAAAATTTAATATTATCTCTTTTTGTAGGCGATGCCCCGTCACTGGATGAGACCAGACATCGTGACTACGCAACTAGGTCAGCGGCGACAACTGGTGCACCAGGTAAATAATCTCATTGTAATTTTTTTTTATTAATATTACCGAACTAGTTCAATGATATTTAAAAACTGACAATTAAAATTTAATATTATCTGTTTTTGTAGGCGATGCCCTGTCACTGGATGAGACCAGACATCGTGACTATGCAACTAGGTCAGCGGCAACAACTGGTGCACCATGTAAATAATCTCATTGCAATTTTTTTTATTAATATTACCGAACTAGTTCAATGATATTTAAAAACCGACAATTAAAATTTAATATTATCTGTTTTTGTAGGCGATGCCCCATCACTGGATGAGACCAGACATCGTGACTATGCAACTAGGTCAGCGGCGACAACTGGTGCACCAGGTAAATAATCTCATTGCAATTTTTTTTATTAATATTATCGAACTAGTTCAATGATATTTAAAAACTGACAATTAAAATTTAATATTATCTGTTTTTGTAGGCGATGCCCCGTCACTGGATGAGACCAGACATCGTGACAACGCAACTAGGTCAGCGGCGACAACTGGTGCACCATGTAAATAATCTCATTGCAATTTTTTTTATTAATATTACCGAACTAGTTCAATGATATTTAAAAACTGACAATTAAAATTTAATATTATCTATTTTTGTAGGCGATGCCCCGTCACTGGATGAGACCAAACATCATGACTACGCAACTAGGTCAGCAGTGCGAGTCAAAAGGCACGAAACAGGAGCAGAGCACGATGATATTGATGATGTAATTAGGAGCTTTAGAAATAGGAAGAAGAAAAAGAAAATTTGATAATGTAAAATATTATATTATTATAAGACAAACGTTACCATACTTGGAACGTTTTTTGCGTTATATAAAAAACTCATTTATCATACTATTTTTATGTCAAGCATTAATTGCAATGTTTCCTTGCGTACTTTTTGTTGAATTGTTTTTTTATTAGTTATTGATTTTTTTTTTATGCTCATGAAAGTAAAAAATGAAATATAGATTGGGTATTGGGGAATTGAGAGTGATGTGAAGGGGGGGGGGGAGGGGCCAGAAGAGCTTCCACCTTCACGTGGTTGGCCCTGTTTAGTAGAGAATAATTTATTGGAGCGATTTAATCTTGGAGCAAACCTCCACCGATCCAGTGTAGCAACAAAAAAGTCATTTTTGACTTAGTTGCTACTCTTTCAGATCGTGGGAGGCTTGTTCCAAGTTCATGCAACTCCAATAAATTGTTCTTGAAACGAAGAGGAGCTTATTCAGGTATGTTTTGACATTTTCAACATATGTTCTAACATTATCATAAGAATGCATCTTAGAGTAAAAAATACTACATCAATTACTTGTATTTATTGTATAGATAATGATGGATTTTTATTGACTTGGTAGTGCAGGTACAAATCCTCTTGCATCATGAGCAATACAACTTGTCAACCATGGTCATGTCCAGGATATTTTTGCTTGTGCGCTTGACCAGGTTCGTAATGTCACATTTTGTAAGTTCCTTTACAGTTCATAATTCAATATTAAAGTAATGCATAAAGCTTTTCAAAACAATAAAAGGAAAGGGTTATGGCTGAGTCAAATTTTATTGTTATTGACAGTGTAATGAAATGTATCTCAATGCTATGGTTTTGGAATTTTTATTGGTTGAATTAGAGGACCCAGTTGAAAATATTGGGGCCAAGTAGGTTGGTTTTCCTTTTTGCTGATGGTTTGGTGTATCTAATTGAATTAGTTGCCTAAGGTATTTTTGTTTGCAAACTCTTTTTCATTTTTCATACAGTATTGGCCTTGTGGAATACATTTGATTGTGTGGTATTGTTAGATCTACAACATTTGTAGTTGTTTAGGCTTATGGCCAAGGTGCACTTCTATTATGGAAATAGTTGATGCAATATTGTCATTTAATCCTTACTGCAGGGTAGCATGTTGAGAAGTTTCTTGTGAAACATTTGGTATTCAAAATGACACTTGATCCTATACAGCATCATGCACTTGACTTCAAAATTCATATTCAAAGTGTGCCAGACAATTCTTGCAAAATTTCAAATATTTATGTTGTTTTAAACCATTATCTTTTCATGTATTGGATGCTGAAAATGAGAAAAAGACTTTGGTATGAAACCAACTGGTGAATAATTTCCAGCAAAACAACCACTTCCAAGACATGATTTAGAAGTAGAACATATGTACTTATGAAGCATAGAAAGATATCCTTGATGCATTGTAAATGTTTGGCTAGGGTTATTTTTGGAGAAAATAACTCCTTATTCCTAGAATAGTGATCTTCAATACAAGTAAATGCCAGAGAAGAGAGATCATCGTGTGACGCAACAAAACTGAAATTGGACCCCCAAGGAGAGCTGGTGTGTCTACAATTGCTCTGTCGGCATTTTCCCTTGGTTTACCCCGTTCTTTTCCTCCAGCCTGAGTCTTAATTGACTTCTTCTTTCTTCGGGTTTATTTATCAAATTCGTAGAATTTGATAAATAAATACTATCCACAATGGTTGGACTTTAATTTATATTCCCAAATTTATATTATCTCCAAGCCTTATAACCAATGTTTAAATTTCAACACTTTGTATTTATACTCCACGTTTCCTTTTAAATAAATAACTTGTAATGAACTTTCGGCTCTATATTTCACCACCCAGCCTTACAACAATCACGCTCCAGACTTATGCTAATTATCCGCCAAGCGTTTAATTAAACAATTTCATTATACTCTGGCCCCACCTATATATGTCAATAACCAATCAAACACTCGTATCGTACCTAGCTATCCTCTGCACACCTTAGTTAACCTCCAGGAAAGTTCAACGTGCAACCACCATTCGATGGCCCTTCTCCAAATCAACGACTCTTGGAAATTTCGCTCGGCTTCCAACGTCGGGCTTTAACGTGCTATGGAACGGGTTAAACGGTGGTTTTCTGGGGGTCACTTCACCACGTGTCGCATTCCCTATGGAATCGCTCGCGAATAGGAAATACCGCCTACTCTGCAAAAGCGGTGTGATATGAGCAACCCGATTTTGTGATTCCGCTTGTGGTTTTGGTACAGGGCTTGACCATGGGTGCAAGTCTGGTTCCGCTATCCTTTTGTTTGTTAACTCATGTCCAATCCTCGGGTCAGGTTCCGAAAGCACAAAAATCTTTTCTTTTTATTAAGCGGGATTTTTATATTTTAGACGATGTTCTGATACATTCCTCTTAAAGACTGAGCCCGCCGGACTTAAGCAATCATCTAATTCAAACCAAATTCGCGTTCCAAAATAACTCTTGTGACCAGTAATTTTGTAGCCCAATAAACCACTAATCTTTTCGGGTCCAGTTGGTGGCGTACGGAGGGAGAGTTGTGGCAATTTCTTATCAAATTCGCTGTCTTTAGTCATTTCACATTCATTCCCCTTTTTCCCTTTTATTTCTCATCAGAATAAATTGCATATGCGTCATTTCATTCCGTGCGTAACCCGATCTTCCATGCAACAAAATTCAAAAACCAAGCTGATAGCAGCTTGTGACCGTTACCTTCTTTGAAGAAATTGAAGCCGAGTATTTCGAGTTCTTGTCATAACTTGAGCATTTTAAAGCCACGTTTCATTTCCATTAAACGAGTCTTATTCCAATTCCGCTAAACCTCTAAAAATCTGGTTTTAGTTTTAATTCTACTAAGGTCGAAGAAGTTCGGTTGTTTTCGTTCCCGAGCGCAATTATATTCCCAAAGCAGTAATTGTGCCCCTTTTCCAAAACCTAGGAAATTCCATTTCTGAATCCACAAGAACCGAAATGGAATTTCTGTAACTACGAATGTCGTGCCCATCAATGCCCCTCCTGAGGACTTGGATTCTTGCCTTTAGCCGATGGATTTTCAAAGTGGGACTTACAACGTCTCTGTGAGAATCCTCTGAATATTTTCATTATGGCAGAGACAATTGTTAAGATGGATTCGACATCTTTGGACTTTGGAATCAAATCTCTTCCTATGTACTTTCTCCCCTCGGTCTGTTTTCTGAGTTAATCCCATTATTGCTTAGCAAAGTAGTCCCAACCAATGACAGTTTATCAATTCAAAATGTCCTTTTCCCAATAGCGCTCAATCCATAAATGAAATGCTACAATTCCAACACAGTCAGCTCTCCTCCCTGTCCATGGTTGAATTACTTGAAATCTACTAAGTTATCCATGAAAGTTCATTACCTTCTGCAAATAACTATCATTGCAGGCATCGACTAAATACCCCTCACATATAGTTTATCTCTTTCTTTCTTGATGGTGAGTTATTTTAGACATGATATCTTCCATAATGGGCTTCAATACTAGTGAGTGTGTTGATCACTTAACCCTAGTATTGTTATCCATTCTACCCACAGACTGACCTCTGCGCTCGAGTACGATTTTGCATCTATAATAAATAAATCCGCAATCCAGTTCATGAATTTGAGAATGAAGTATTTAAAATTATTCTTCGTATATCATCTCATGATTTACTTCCGATCGAAAGAATTTCCCTTTTTATGTTAAGAAACTTGATAGGGAATCCTAAATTCGATCTAAATACTTTTGATGCTTAGTACTCTACAAATCTGATTCTCCTTATTCCTATGTCGGTTGTAAACCTTTTATTCATCCTGCATACCTTGTTGACGAAGTCTCTCTCTATAATTAACTTATTGAAATCAAAGAAAAATCCAAGCTCTCAAACGTACAAGATAGGTGGTAGTACCTATATAAAAACTACAGGAGATCGGGATATATGGATGTAGTGCCCATTCAAATTTGCCCAATGCCCAATGAGACTCTTTGCATTAGAATATTTCGAATGAATAATTCGGATATAATTCATTTTGCAGTAGAAAAGCTCAACTCGGGATCAAGAGCCAGTGGAGTCCCTTCATTTGTAACTCTAGGGAAGAGTTTGGACGAGCCGAAAGGATTTTAGAAGACCATCTCGGACGCTCTGAAAAGAGTTTCTCTTGGGTGCCTTATGATCCAAGCAACTTTATGCGTGATAGAAGAGTCAAATAAACGGTCACCATACATCCATCAAAGAATCCGAAATAGAACAATATGCTAATATGGATGAATGGACGGAAAAGGGACATTGGTTGAAAATGATAGTGAAAATGAGTCAATGTTGAAAATGTGAAAGATCTTGAAAAGATACTTGACTGGAGTCTTTGGACGGAGTGCGAGGATCTTCTTGGCCAGACTTACAACAAAATTTACGGGAAGACAAATCTGATACTTGATAGAATCTAAAGGAAACGAAAAGGAGCTGATATACAAATAATTTGAAAAATTCATAATGACGAGCGCAACCGGAGACTTCTAAAGTGGAGGTCAAAGGACAAATTCCTCCTGCTCGGGTCAGTGAGCAGAAATTTCTATTTTAATCTCTCTGAATATAGAAAAGGGCAAAAAGAGAAGGTAGCTCAACTACTCCTATTGGTAGCTCTTCGAAACTGACAAGATGTTAAAGCGAGAAATTAACTCCCCTTCAGAAGATGAATCATTTCGGGAAATCTCATGACGAGACGAACGGTCGGCAAACGAGATACGAGTAGTGGGACGGGAATACGGAGGGAGACAACAAAGTGAAATATCTTCTTTCAAACCTCAGTAAAGCACTTTTGGACATCAAAACATTCACCAATATAAAGGCCCGAGCAATCCATAGACTTGCTAGAAGTATACGTATGTTGAAGATGGCTCCGAAAAATCAGAAAGATTGATGTCGGCTTATGACATCCAACGGAGTAAGATGTTAACAGGCCATTTGAAGCCCAGGTCATGGAAGCCTTGGAAACTGTTGCAAATTACGTTAGGACTAATTTTGAAGTCTTAGTAAAGGATATCCATGCTAGATCAAAATTGACTACACAAGCAAACGGAGTGAGATGATTTATTCTACTCGACGGATAAAATCAATGATGACCTAAGTTGCGGGATTCTTTGCTGGATAATACTAATACACGATTTGCGGCAAGCCTCCTCCCCGGAGGCTAAGGATAATAGAATCAAAACTTTAGAGGAAATAATCATTGGTTTGGGTCATAATCCTAAAGATGTGAAAGGTATTAGCTTTGATCAAGAGAAAAGATGATGATATTGCGGCTACGAGAAAACAATTAAAGTTACGGCCTCAAGACATCCACAGTACAATCATCGAAACAAAATTAGGAAGAACTAATGGATTTGCTCTTAAAGTCAAATGAGCAACTTAGTGCAACGAAAAGAGCTTGAGAATGCATTAAAAAGATAAACGGGCAAATATTCTAGTATCTACGGCAGAGGTAGTAGCGGGTACGGCAACAACGAATTCGACGGTAAATTGTCCATGAGCAACCTTACAAATTTGAACAACGATGAATTAACAAAGTCAATGGAAGATATGAACATTCAGGCCATAGAGCTTCACAAAGCAAAGGAACAATTGGCCACTCTAGAACATAAATATGATCTTTCGAAATGAGTGTTGGCGATAAAACAAGAAGTGAACAAATTAGAAAAGAGTCAAAGCATTGGAAAAGGATCCTATCACATTGGAGAAACCTTTGAAAATAAATGATATTCTTTGGGATAATATCATTGATCAATAAAGGATATTTGGACCTCAATTCGAATGTGGATGAACGAATAACTTAGTTAAATTGGCTCTGGATAGAGGGTGAGAGATCAAAGAGAAGAGTTGGGAAATATGCAGGAAGAGGCCAATAGACTTATACATTTTTTTGAATACTCACACTAGAATCCAACACGAAATTATTATTCGGGGACGGGGCTGAACAATTTTGGAAATAAAGAAAGTTTTTACTAAAAAGAAATGCGAATTACGAATTTAGAACAAAGGTGCTCGGATATGCAAGAAGAAATCCTTCGAGAGAAAGATTGAATGTTTTTTAAATAGAGGATTGCCCCGGTCCTATAGTTGCGAGAAGATAAGCTAATGGACCTTGATAGTTATGTTGAAAAATTGGACAAATATGCGATAATCAAGCTAGTTCTTCAACCGGTTCATCAACGGCATTGCCTACGGGGAAAAACCTTCATGACTTGATTGGAGAATTTATTTTATCTTGAGCATGAAGTAAATCATTTGTTCCCAAATCCTTTTGATTACTTCGGACATCTTTAGAGGCGATGAAACACTAAGAGAGTTGCAAATGACCCGAGTGCAGTTCAATGGTGGGAAAATAGTGGAACTTACATGAAATTATCATACATAAATTTTGCCTATTTATGATATATCATGATAAAAGGATAAAGGATGAACAAAGGTCAAGAGTATCGGAAGCGAGTTAAAAGAGTATAGTGAAATGGAAATAATCAACCTTAGAATTACTAAAGAGGACGACAAGCCAAGATATAGGAGCCTTGCCTCAGCACATTCTTAAAGAGAAGCAATACAACATCGATTTATCATTTTTCTTATCTACGAGACCATGCATGCATGTGTTGCATGTAAACTTCATGGACTATTTTACTTCATATAATATATTAAAAACAACGTTTTTCTCTTGTGAAAAAAAAATGATTAATGTTTATCACTCTTGCCTTCAAAACTAGCGATGTTGTTCTGTTGTTGGTTTATTGATGTATTGATAGGTCCTTCCTCACATGATTAAGCGTTTTCTGTTCATGGATTTTAGGTGCTTTTGTTGTATTTGGAACAATGGGTGATGGAGTATTCTATCTGTTGCTTTGCTATTACTGCCGCTGTTCCTTTCTTCAGTGCCTCGGGCATATTTGGATGCTATCGGATTGTGATAATCTCCATGTGGACCGTTCTTGGGTTTAATGTCAAGTCTGTATGTGACCTTGGGGTATTTTTCTATCAATGCGGGGTGGGACTTCCACATTTACGGATGGATATTTGGTTCCAATCTTGGTCTGAAAATGTAATGACTTCATGAATTGTTTTTACTTCATATAATATATTCAAAACAACGTTTTTTCTCGTGAAAAAAAATGATTAATGTTATCACTCTGCCTTAAAAACTAGCGATGCTGGTCTATGTTGTTGGTTTATTGATATGGTCTCATGGTCTTTTATATTTCGGACATATCACACTCCTCACATGATTAAGCGTTTTTCTCTGTTCAAAGGATTTTGGGTACTTTAATTTGTATTTGGAACAATGGATGTCGGTACTCCCTATGTTGTTTCTATTCACCTCTTTGCTATTTCACTTTCTTATAGATGCCTTGGGCATATTAATTTGGATGCTTTCTCAGTTGTCGATAATCTCCATGTGGACAATTCTTGGTTTTATATCATGTCCCTGTATGCTTATTTGTATGGGGTATTTTCTATCATTGTATGCGAGAACAGGGACTTACTTCACCGGATGGATATTTGAGTTAAATCTTTAGATGTGAAAATGTAATGACTTCATGTCTTGTTTTACTTCATAAAATATATTCAAAACAACATTTTTCCTCTTTTTAAAGTTTCATTTTTTTTTTCAAATTAGGCCTCTCAGTGTAATTCAGCGTCAGCTACTTGTCAAATTGTGACGATATCAGGCGTCAATGCTGACGTCAAAAGCGTCGGACCATATTTCGTCGTAATTGTGGCCAGTTCTGAGCGTCAGGCCAAGCGTCCAAAGCGTCGGACCGGCGTCGTAATTGTAATGATTCTGAAGTCGGAAGAAGCGGCGTCAAAAGCGTCGGACCACATTTAGAGTAAATAGTATGGAACAGAGGCGATGGAAGCGACCTCAAAAAAGCGTCGGACACATTTCGTCGTAATTGTGGCCGGTTCTGAGGCGTCGGAGTGAGAGCGTTTAAAGCATTTCGGACCACATGTCGTCGAAAGTCGTAGTTTTAAGGTGGAAGTCGCGGCCGGATTAGGAGGCGGTCGGAAGTGGCTTGTTTGGAAGCGACGGAAAAGTGTCGATCTTGCGACACTTTTTAGTTGTGTCGAGCTAGGCGGTACGATGAACCCACGGTTTGCCCGCACTTCTGTCGCTCCTGCGACGACAATGTGTCGGAATAGCGACGATTTGGCCGTCGGAATTTCCGCCAAATGTTCTAGTGTCACATGCTACACACAAACTAGCACGAAAGATGAACAAGTCACAGGTTCAAATCTCCTCCACAAGTTTGCCTACCTCTACTGCACAATCCAAGATGAGTAATGATGAGATCCAAGTTCGAATCCCACTAGCTCCAAGCTTGCGCAATCTCATTGGCAATCTCAATCAATGTGTGCATGCAAATCTCATACACCAGTATATTCTAGCGTGTACCTCACCATTTCACCCACCTCTAACACTAGTCTCTACTAAACTATCCATGCATTGCGGTGCTTGATGTGTTATTTAGTTGATTTATGAGTTATTAATTAGTGAATTAATTAATAATTAATTCACACCACTCATACTAGTGTATTTATTAGTTAGACTAAATACAACTAGTTAACTAAGTTAAGCCAGAACACAACTCCTGGCTTGTCTCATCAACTCCACCAAACTACTGCCTCATGAGTTTTATTTGAAGTCAACCATGCAATAGCTCAACTAACCCATAGGAAAAGCGTATTTCCTTCTATCTAGCTATATTTCCACATCCAAGCATCAAAGCTGAAGTGCTCCCAGAGGATAAGATAATGTTTATAGTCTAAATATTATTAAGGGTTAAATAATATTTATTTATTCACATTTTAACAAACCGTTACAAAATAGAAACCGTCAATGTAAAAATGAGGTCATCCTATTTTTACCAACTCGATAATCATCCATAAATATCATCTTGCAACTCTGGAGACCATGATCTACTTATGTCTAAAAATGAGCCTGGAGTCTAAAATAGACTTTGCGCCAAAATAGCACAGGGCCCACTTAGTGAAGGCGACTTCATTTCACTAAGCTCCATCATCTTGTTGCATTTTCAACACGAAGCTCAAAATGAACCCTTTTGTAAAAAGAAATAGATGGATTTGATGATCTCTTTCAAGGCATGAAAAATTTTACGGATATAATTATTTTCATCAGTCCAACATGAATGTTTTAGGCCTTCAAACATACGAAACTAAGAGAGCTGGAGAGGGAATTACTCTAGAATTGTTAACTATTGCATTGACGGACTACTCCAAGTATTATCTTGGATAATGGTAAACGACATGTACGAGGACAATCGGAAGCATCAACATCACAATTTAGATCATTTTGAAAATGAATGTGAACCCGAAAGGATAGTCGAAGATAGTAGTCAAGTAATCAAAGACTGAGATGCGAGGAGAAAAGAAAGTAATGAAACGAGTCAACTTCTCAAAGAATTTACTATACAATCAATATACAATTAATCGAATCGGGAAATTCCCAACCAAAATAATTTGAATAGTGAATGGGACGAGTTTATGAAGCAATAAAAACTCCTAAAACAATCCCAATCTTGTCAACTACTAGTTTTGAACCTGAACATTCCCAAAGTTATTAGAAACTATTATTCCACTACAACAAGTTCAGAGAAAGTCATGATCGAGAGATCATATTTGGCCTACAAAAAAATAGTTTTACAAGTTGAGGAAATTCCTTATTTGGATATCTTCTCTGATCCTAGTCATAAGGCTATGATAGAAGACAAAGAGGGAGAAGAATTGATGAAACTTCTTATCGAATCTTACAAATGAATCTCTTGAAGTCTTATGGAAGGATTCCTTAAACTGATCCTACGGAATATTTAACTAAACTATCCTGATCTAGGGGCATATGCTACTACCCTTGTTATTAAATCAATGAGGTTAAAATGTTCTTGAAGCGAAGGAAGACGAGAATAAAAGAACCGAGCCAGTTAGATGAAGAAAAATCCTACTCCAGTAGAAAGTAGAAATCAAAGATGGCCGATTTCAAATGATTTTGAAAATTTTAATTTACGGCATGGTACAAATAATTGAGAAACAGCACAATTAGACGGCAATGACCAATTCTCGACGGCCATATTTAGAGCGATTCATAAAGGAAGCATTGGATGTAAATTCTAAGTTAAAGCAACCAAGGAAGTATTTTCAACAAGATTCTATTGACTCTTGTGTGACTCAAATGAAATATTGATCCAACAAGTAGCTATCGAGAAGCAGATGAGAAGCTCGAGAAGAAATCAAAAAACACATTCAATGGCATGCATCGGACTCAGAAGGCTAATCTACCCCCGAACAGATAAGTTCCCTGGAGATTTATTCAACTATGTGGAAGCACAAATCAAGCGAAATGAAGAAAGCAATAGTGAAAACATTAATATTATCAAAGGAAATTACTAGATCTATATGTGAACGGTACAGGTAGTAGAACTTCCTCGAATTGCATGTGTTAAGTGTTCTATGATCAAACGGCTAGAAACATAGTGGAAGAAAAATGAAATGTAGGGATGAAATAATTAAAAAGGTAAGTAATTTTGATCAAGAAAATTATTGGAATTTTCTAATCAATCCTTATTATCGATACCAAATTTTGATCTTCCAATAGATTCCAACAATGGTGCAGCCTTGACACTCTCAGCGTGATATTAGAAGGATGAGGTTAGATCAAAATTTCTCACCCATCTAAGCTCAAGCCCATTCTAGATATTTTTCAACTTCGGAGAAATCCAAAGGAAATATCGGAACTCTTAAGTCATATTGTTACTTTATTTTCCCTAGATTGTAGTTCAATTTGTCTTACGAGGATGGTTGTTTGAAACCTCCTCTATTTTATGTAATAATCTATTTTATAACATGAGTAGTTTAGTATTTAAACCCCTCTCCTTCATTGAAGGGTCCGAAATTTGTCAATGTTGGAAAAATGCGAGAAGGTGGGGGGGGGGGGAGGGGGAATTAGTATTTAGAGCTAACGATAATTTTAAATTTTCTTTGCGGAATTCCATACGTGGATTTAATGAGCCCAAATCTTATATATACACACATATACCACGAAACCATCGGAAACTATCTTGATATAATTTTAATGTTAGAAAAACTTTAAATAATCTTTAATCCATCTTATCAATTATGCATAAGTTAGTTAGCGATAAATATGTGTAATATACTTCGAAATAAATCATCACACAAGAGAAGGCATCATTAACACCAAGATTTAAGGTGGAAACCAAATTCGAAGAAAACCACCATTTGTTGTCGTCTACGTAACTACAATATTTATTATATGGAAAACTTCTTACAATATTGTATTGATGCGAGATTCATATCGGTACGCGAGGCATCTTGACGAAGGGGCACCAGCCTTCTATCGTTTTCCATCTTTTCTATTTGGAAGGAAAGCTACAACTGATCTCGGTTTACCATCTACTACGTAAGGAGCTTCAACCCCCAGTCAAAACACCAACTTCTGCGGTAGGAAGCTTTTACTTCCACGATGAAGATAAACCTCGAAATCTTGCAAACCATGTTTCATCAATTTTCACCTTTGGATCACACATCTTCAACACAAATCTTCTTAAAGAACAACAATAATAAGCTTCACCCAATATTTCAATCGAACGGTGAGACCATTGTAACTGAAACACGGTAATAACCCAGTTTCGAATCGATATTCAGAGCCAAACTCAACTTTGAACATTCATTATCTTAAAATGAATATATGCCCTGATTCTGAACACACTTGTACTCCTTTTTCCTTTACACCAACCTACGCAACATATATCATGAATACTATTTTCTCGGGATATTGTCGATCTCAAATCCGGATCTAAGTCTTTGAGTCAGATATCTTTTCGGTGATACCAATATGATCAGTTAGACATAATATAACATATTTACGCACTCGTTAGTCATATTTTTACAAATCAACTTAACAACATATATAGCATTTAAGAAACCCATATCTACATGAAGACTTCATTGATAGATGAGAAATAGAACAGTAATAAAAACAGAAAATCTCTGCAATAAGCTTCAGAAACCCATGACTTCCATATGCGCATTTTACGATACAAAGCCACGTGTATATATGCGTTTTTCACCAAGATGAGCCTAGTGTATAGATGCGTAAATATTAAATTTGTAGAATGTATCAGATCTATAGAACTTACAAGATTTCTTCATTTCATGGCAAACATGCGCCGGATCATATCTAATCATATCTTCATTAGATCATTCAAGAACATAGTCATTTCGGGTCTAAGTCACAGTCCATCATTGTAATCAAGATTCGTCATAGATTAGATCTACCAATAGGAACAATTTAAATAAATGCAGATATAGCAGTATTATTAATGACCCTTACATGCACACTTTTTACTATGACCTTCTTCTCCTTATATAGATTTAGCCTTTACCAATATGATGAGTCAAAACCACTGGCAGACGATGGTATTCAGGACGAATCAAATAGAACACACAACGCTCAATATTGTGGGCTAATACCATGGTAAATCCCCCTCGTATCATCTTTTTAGAGCGCAAAGGCATACATGACTTAGATTGTTCTTATCTACGTGTATACGCGACTTGCTTTGAACAAACCTCCATGTAAGACTGTGATAACAGATAATTAACCCATCGTACGTTGGTTAATGCACATTTCTTACGATAGACTACGGCTTCTCAGAAGACATATATTCCATATTTTACGAGATATTTTCCATGAGACAACATATTAAGACATAAGAATCATATTTCCAACAATCTCCCTAACAAATTGATGGAGAAACCATGATGGTATTTGATCACCATCGATAGATACATTAAAAAAAACCATTATTCAAACACCCAAAATACTCTCCCCCTTTTACATCAAGGGAAAAGGGGCTTTTCTTCCTGACCATGCTCCCCTAAGGTCATATTTGAATCTCGAGATATATTTTTTAGACTCTATAACTCAGCTAAATTATGATCACCCGGGCCAATCTTACATCAAAAGATCCAACCAAGTGGAATTACATAAAATACCCAACGGGTGGGTTTACAAAAGTAGAACAAGTCCTTACATGAATGAATGAACAATTTACATCATGAGTGTCAACATTCCCTTTCATCAAATTACATAAATGACATGTACATAAATAGGACCAAAAGATCTCTCAGGAGAGATCATATGTCAAAACCAACAAAATTCAACAATGCATCCTTTTGACAGACAGTGCTCCCCCTAAGCTTATGCATCTTGAACTCCTTCAACAACCAATTCATCAAAGTATCTTCATTAGAGAATGATACAAAAATGAATCTTGGGTAACAAAGAGATTGCCCAACGGCTACAACTATTACAGAACTAACGACGGATAATTTTTTTCAAAAACACATGCTAGCCAGTTTATGCCTGAGAAACCTAGGTGTATGTCATGATTCGTCTTTGAAACTAGAGTGTACCGAATTTAAAATTCTGAAATTAAACGGATTTGATCGAAGTGAGAAAACTCCCAATATACGAGATAAAATGCTTCCACCCAGGAAGGAGTTTGGTAATGTCGGCAACGTTCTTTGGAGGGCTTATACTCAATTTAACCTTTGTTCAGTACTTATTCATGTAGGAATTTCTACTTGATATGAATGTGCTTAGTGTTAAAATTCTGCAGGATTCTTTGAGATACTAATGGCACTTGTGTTATCACATAAAATGGATATGGGAGGTGAAAATTTGATTTGAATGTCTTGTAGAGTCTGGATCATCCAAAGGGATTTGTGGCATTGCAACATGATGCGGTAGCCATCAATTATCATATGTTGTAGATAAGGAAATAGAAATTTGTTTTCGTGCTGAAAAGATACTAATCGGGGTCCCATATAGAATGCACCACCAGCAATGTTTTTTGATCATCAACATTTCTAGCCCAATCACCGCATATGTGTAAGCATGAAGAGTGAGATCAGCATTCTTTGGATACCATAGACCAAAGTATTGAGTCCCTTGTAGATATTTGAATATTATTTTTACAGCCTTAGGTGAGACTCTTTTGGATTAGCTTGGGATCGTTCACGCAATCCAAGCTTGCATGCATAATGTCTAGTCTTGTCTCGATTAGATAAAGGCTATGTGGATCTATATTACAGTTTGATTCTACCATGGGAGAATCATCATGAGGTAATGAGGTTACATCTAGTTACAGTGGCGTACCCAAGGTTGTAGTATTCCA
Source organism: Pinus albicaulis (assembly GCA_034641835.2). NCBI lineage: Eukaryota > Viridiplantae > Streptophyta > Pinopsida > Pinales > Pinaceae > Pinus > Pinus albicaulis. Next base: position 56,374 of record JAXQQM020076732.1, on the reverse strand, counting down.
TCCCATACTTTTTCAAAATTTTCTTAAGATATTTTTCTTGTAGTAAAAATATGCCATTTGTTGCTTGTTGCACTTGTAAGCCAAGAAAAAATGTTAGTTCCCCAAGTAAAGACATTTCAAATTCTTGCTGCATAACATAAGCAAATTTTTGATTCATGGATTCTTGATGCCTTCCAAAAATGATGTCATCAACATATACAACTACAATCAGCAGTTTATACTATACTCAATTTTTGTGTATAAGTTACTATCGGCGAATCCCTTTGTAAAACCTTGTTGATGAAGATATTTGTCAAGAATATAGTACCATGCAGGAGCTTGTTTGACACCATATAAAGCCTTTTAAGTTTGCAAAATAATTTTCATAATTTCCTAGAATGAATCCTTCGGCTTGTTCTATATAACTTCTTCTTCTAGATCATGATTGGAAAGTAAATTTAACATCCATTTGATAAAATTTAGATTATTTAGGAAACAGAAAAAGCAAGAAACATTCTTACCTTCAAATTCTATTTCTGAGAACAAATGTTTCTTCAAATTCTATACCTTCTTGTTGAGCATACCCTTTACAAACAAGTCTAGCTTTATTTCTAATAACATCTCCATTTTCATTTAACTTGTTTTGAAGATCCATTTGTTCCAATCATTTTTATCATGAGGTCTTGGAACCAATTCCCAAATATGATTATTTTCAATGCGATTAAGTTCTTCATTCATGGCTTGAATCCAACATTCATCTTTACTAGCATGATCTACATTCGTAGTTTAATAGTGGATAGGAATGGCTGAGATAGCTAGGAGATCCTCTGAAGAGTTCTTCTTGTTTGAACACTGATCCATTTTCTCTCCCCCCAAAATTTGAAATTACGGATGATTCTTTTGAACATGCACAGTGGTGCTTCGAGATAGATCTTCTTACGGTGCTTCATTGGGTTAACCTTACGTATTGTTGCTATTGATCACGGAAAATAAATCATCATCATTTTCATTTGTTGTTATTTCCCTTTTAGGAGTTGAGAGGACTAAATCGCTACAACATCAATACATTGTTGGCAATATGTTTTGGTATCCTATTATATTGAATTAATTGTCCTTGATGGAAACTCTCACGACAAAGGATACGAGATACTATTTGTATGAAGAACAAAATCCTTGACTGATTCTATACAAGATCAACACAGTGTTCGGTTTGATGGTGCTCTGTGTCTGATTGAAATTTACCAATGTTAATACGGTCATTGTGTCTAGTAAGTAGACAATGAATCAATGCGTGATAACCCTGCGTATTATGGAGTAGGTGTTTATTCATATTCGAATGGTGTGGATAGATAATAAATAAGAGAACCGATGAACGATTCGAAATAGATTTCATCGAGTTATGTGATAATTGTGGATTTATGAATTGATACTTGTGAGGAGAAACGGAGTGGCGAAAGTACGGCGATGGGACTTTCTGATGAAGAGCGAGAACCTTGTGAATGGCGTCAGAACGTGGTTTAGAAATTTAAAGTGGTTTTTATCGCACCACCTTTGCAGCGAAAAGCGATAATTAGGAGGGGAGCGACTCCATCGTCTGACAGACGCGTGTCACGAGAAGCGAATTTTGAAAACCGCCTCCACTTTCGCACCATCGCGCGTTAATGTACGATGATTATGCGTGATATTGTTGTGCGCCGTCGATGGAAGGGATCCATCGGACGGTGGCCATATGAGGAAGGTGCACGATGGATAGCAAGGTACGGTGTGAGTATGTGATTGGGTCATTGATTATATATGGGCCGGTTTAAATTATATTAATTAATCCCAGGTTTGCGGGGTTAATAAAGGATGTTGAATTGTGAAGTTGGCGAAATATGAAACATGTAGTGAAATGTAAGTGGATTAAAATATGTGATTGGTCTCATGAACACATAAACTAGGGGTCGTTATATATATGTCTTGGGGAGTTCATAACTAAAGGAGGAATGGATTAATATCTCAATCTCGAATTGAGATATTAAAAAACTTAGCACAATTCAATTATTTAATTGCAAAATCAAGAAACTAGAACAATAAGAAATTGTTTGGGGCTTAGGTAGACCCATTTGGATTATCTAATTGATCCGTCCGGGAATACCATCGGCAGTTGGGTGGTTTTGACTCATGGTTTTAATAAAGGAAAAAATATATAAGGAGAAGAGGATTATAGTACAAGGTGTGCATGTGGAGGGGTTGTTAATGAATAAATCTCTTTAAGAGATATCTGCATGATTGAGCTCGTTTTACAGAAGCAGTGGATCTATGATGCACCTATGGAGTTGATGAAGGTTCAGATCTCTAGATCTAGAAATGATGAATCTCGGAAGATACGCAAAGAAATAATGAAGACGACGTGAGTACGATAGGAAGAAATTGAAGAAATTAGGTGGATACGAGGGTTGAAGTCTTCGCCTGAAAGTGGGCTTTGCACGCAGTACAAGGCTGGGAGGTGTCGGGAATCGGGGGTCGGATCTCCTTCCGGTAGTGAGGCGGAGAGCCGAAGAGGTTGTATCATACCTTGGTGGAGTGCACTGTCTTTGGTATAGGTACGCGCCGGCTTTAAAAAATTGTAAGAAGTTTTCTTTATAGTAAATGTGAAACGAACGCGCCGACGGCGGTGGTTTCTCCCAAATTGGGTTTCCACCTTAAATGCGGGTGTCCATGTCGTGTTGCTTATGTGTGATGGCTTGTGCATTTATTCTGCATGCTTAATGCTTACTAAACTTCGATGAATGAATGATGCAATATTTCGTAAAGAATTAAATGCATAATTTTTTCGATTGATCTAAAATGCGAGTTCACCCCCCCCCTCTTAGTATTTCCTAAAGTGGCGTCGAAACGGAGTCCTTACGAAAATATTCGTAAAGCTGAAGGAAGATCAATCAATATGAGCAATCAAGATGGAATAGCATCTATCATGCCTCTCCGCTCTTCAACGGAAACAATTTAATATTAGAAAACAAGAGGATGAGATCTATCTTGATCTTTGGGTGCGGATGTATGGGATATTGTTGAAGTAGGATATCAATATCCGACGCCGGTGCCAACCCGGATCAACGGAAGAAAATTATGAAACAAATGCAAAGGCGGTTAATGCTCTATTGGGAAGTCTAAGCTGAATCGGAATTTGTCAAAGTCATGCGATTGAATACGACAAAATTAATATAGGACAAATCATTCTAAGTTATGACGGTGATGCAAAGGTAAAAATTGCTAAACTCCAAACTCTCATAATTCAATATGAGAACCTAAAAAATGCATAATGAGGAGAGCATTACCAATTTCTTTTTATGTCTTGATGATATTGTAAATCATATGAGAAATATGGGAGAAAAAATAACCGAATCTACTTTGGTTGAGAAAGTTTTAAGATCACTAACAGAAAAATTTGAGTCAAAATTTTCTACTCTTGAAGAAAAGCAGGATATTCAAAATCTTACTGTGGTACAACTTCATGGCATACTAACTGCATGTGAAATGAGAAGAGGAGGACCATCTGAAGTCAAATAAGTCGTCTTTAGAGCTTCTACAAAAGGGAAAGAAGTACAAGAGACAAAAGTATCAAGGTATATCTCAGAAGAAGATGAGGTAAATTTTGTAAAGAAACTCCAACTTGGCACAGGACGGTTCAGAGGTAAGCTTCCTTTCAAATGTTTTTCTTGTGGAAGAGTTGGTCATTATGCTGCTAAGTGTCCTCATAAAGAAACACATGAAAAGGGAAGGAAGTAGCAAGAATAAATAAGAATCCGTTTAGCACTAGAAAAAGTTATTATACTCATGAAGACAGTGATGGGTTATCTGACAGTGAGGAAGAATGTGAACAATATCTTAGACTTCTCATGGAATTTGAAAAAGAATCTAGAGAAGAAAAAGATACTTTTATGGATGCTTTAGAGGACAATTGTTTTCTTGATGAAATCAATCAACTCAAAATATGCTTAGAAGAAAGTAAAATATCCATAGAAACTCTGAAAAACCAGCTTCAAGAAAAGGAGAAACATAATGAGAAATTAGAATGTGAAATAGTATGTCTAAGAAAAGAAATTGAGAAAGTAAAGACTCTGAATATTAGATTTGCTAAAGGATCCGAAACCTTAGATGAGATTATCAAGGTACAATGTTCTCCTCTTCTAAAGACAGGTCTTGGATATATCGGAGAATCTTCTCAGGCTCTAGCACCAAATTATCTAAAAGCAGCTACAACCAGTACACAACATTCTGCCCCTCAGCAAGGGAATAAAGAATCTTTACAGATAAAGCATGACCATCTCAATTCAAAGAACACTAAAAAGAGTACCTTTCAAAGAAACACCAATCAAAAGGTAAATTCAAGTAGAAGATTTCATGATCGCAGAAATTTCTTCTTCAATGGAAAATGTTTCTCATGTCACAATTTTGGTCACAAAGCTGTTCAATGTGTTGCATATAAAACCATCATGACAAGAGAAGCAAGAAAGAAAAGGATTGATATTGGAACAAAGAAGAATACCTATAACAACTTTTCTCCTCTTCAAAATGAAGTTGAATGTGCTTATTGCAATAACTTTGGCCATGAAGAATCTGAATGCAGGAGCAAAGTCCAACCAAAAGAGCAGTTTTCTTCAAGCTCGAAAGTGTGAAAAAGAAGGAATTACAAGTTGAAAATTGTGGCATAGCTTTATTTGCAGAAGGTGAAGAAAATCAATGGTACATTGATAGTGGATGCTCAAAACATATGACAGGTGACAAAAACAAACTTCTTACATATAGTGCTCTAGAAAAGGAAAAGAATGTTACATTTGGAAATGATACTCCCGCTGTCATTAAGGGAAAATGGTCTGTTTTTCTAAAAGAAAAGGTGAAAGCTAATAATGTCATGTATGTGGATGGATTAAGGCATAACTTGTTAAGTGTAAGTCAAATGTGTGATCAAGGAACTGAAGTTGTCTTTAGTTCAAAAATAATATGTGGTATGTTGGGAAAAATACTGAGAGGGGGGGGGGGGGGTGAATCAGTATTTACTGCATATTCAAAACTTTTACTTTTTTTTGCTTCTAAAACCCATACGCTACTTTCCTGAACCAGACTCGCGTATATATGCGGATACCCTTTATGAAACTCGTGTATACACAGATATCTAATTATGTCATTAGTTCTTCACTTAACTCATTCCATCATTCATTCATCAGATGTTTAATAAACAATAAACATGTGCAGTAAGAAGAGAATAGACCATCACACAAAGCATCACACATGAACACCGGGATTTTTAGGTGGAAACCCAAATCGGGAGAAAACCACCGCGCCGTTGCTCAGCCTTCAATCTTTTATTATAGAGAAAACATCTTACAACATATGTGCTGGTGCAGACTTCTACCAGCATGCAGGCACCCACCTGCGCTCGTTTAGCAGCCTCTCCTAGAAGGGAGCTCCAACCCCCCTGACTCGTTTACCAGCCTCTCCTGAAAGGGAGCTACGACCCCCTGATCTCGTTTACCAGCCTCACCTGGAAGGGAGATACCACACCCTGACTGAAGGCTACAACCCTCAGCACCAATATGGACCACGTTTCATCAATTTTCACACTGGATCCAACAACTTCAATAGAACACAACTTGCAGGCCACGTTTCATCATATTTTCATACTGGACCCATTCCATACTTTTAATCTCAAACATACATCACCAACAGATACTTACCAATTCAGACAACACAGATCAGATAGCAGTAATACAGCAGAATAGATCATATGTTTCATACCCCATGCTTCAGCAAACCCTAGTTTGCATACGTGCTTTCACTTCACTGATGTCGCGTATATACGCGCTTCCGTTCACACAAACAAGCGTATACCTCTGTACATATTTCATTGCGCATACGCGCTTTTTCTTCAACGAAGCCGCGTATATACACGCTTCCTCTGCGGCGAAGTAGCGTATAGATCTTCAATAATTATAGAGCAACATACTTCTTTAGATCAGATATTCAGTTCAGATTTACCCTTTTACTTCAGACAGATGTTCGCCTTATTTCAGATCTAAGCCTTCCATAAACAGATCTAGCAAATACAAGTACATTTCAGATCTAGATCCCCTTCTTCATCATTGTTGCATCATGCATTCAGATCTATCATTCAATTTTAACCCTTTCCATTCAGATATACTTCAGAGAGAAGTATTCATTCAAGCTTAGACATCTTACCCCCACACCTCTGATTTGTACAATGAATTTCTTCTCCTTATATAGGTTTATCCTTTTTCAATACCATGAGCCAAAACCACATTACTTCCGATGGTATTCCTAGACGGGGTCATTTAGACGAATCATTACCCAATACAATGGGTCAATACCATGGTGGTTACCCCGGGTTTTGCACTTTATGAGCGCTTTTGCCCATACGCAACTTGGCACGTTGTTTCGCGCGTGCATACGCGACTTATCCTAGACAGATCCGCGTATGCCTTGAGACATACTCTTTTCACCATAGATTTAGCACATGTTGAATTCCTTTCTTCATTGCCTTCTGTACTCTCTGTAGATATATCAAATTTACATCATTTAATAGGTTCATCAAGACATATTCTATCAAGCACAACTTCATCAAGTAACTTGTCATCATCTTCATCAAGTGGGTTTCCATTCAAGGACAACACTCAACATCATATTTCCAACAATCTCTCCCCTTTGGACTTGATGGCAACCACGATATGTTTGATCATCACAACGTATAGGTACATTAAGAATACAATGACACCATGTCACTTTCCCCATTTTGGACACCATTCAAACACCATGTCACTCTCCCCCTTTGACATCAAGGGCAAAGGGCGGACCAAAACCAACATACTCTCCCCCTTTTCTCCTCATGTGGAAGAAGCGACTTGCAGATTTGATATATACTGAAGTGACCAAGCTCCCCCTGAGTTCATGCTGAATCTTCAAACATAATTTCCAATGAAGTACATGACTCTATGACTTTCCTATCTCCAATGACTCATACTTACATCAAATATCCAATCAAGTGGATTTACATATGAGACTCAACTACCCAACCAAGTGGGTTTACAAATTTGACTCACCTACCCAACTAAGTGGGTTTACAAAATTTGACAAGTCCTTACATGACTGAAAATTACAAATTTACATCATGGGTCTCAACATGACCTTTTCATCAAACTACAAAAATGACCATTTATGACTAACACCAGAAAGTCCTCAAGAAAGAGAACATATTTCAGAACCATCATAATGCCAATAATGCATTATACTCAGCAACGCTAATGCTCCCCCTGAATCTGTGCATCCAAGCATCCTTTTCATATGACTAAGGCTCCCCCTTAGTTTGTGCATCCCGAACACTTTCACCAACAAATCATCAAGGCATCTTTATCAAAACATCGCAGATCGAAACAATACTTGGAGAACCGGAACACCACCGTATCAAATGAACATCGAGACATCAAACAAAGAAAACACAAACTCGTGTCAAGAGAGCTGACTCCAAACAAAAAATTATCAGCAATCAGACATACGCGGTTTTCTGTGCATGAACTCACGTATATACGCGACTGTGTTCCAGGAAACCCGCGTATCCAATACCATCTTCTAAATTTATGCAGATTTGTTCTTTTGACTGGCAGAGAACACTCCCAACTTCTATCTTAGATACTCGAACGCTTCCCTGGGCAGAGGTTTGGTAAAGATATCAGCAACTTGTTCTTTGGAGGGAACATACTCCAACTTCAGCTTTTGCTCAAGCACTTGTTCACGTAAGAAGTGATACTTCGATGGGAATGTGTTATCTTCGAATGCATAACAGATTCTTGAGATACTGATGGAACTTATATTATCACACATAATGGAGATAGGAGGCGAAAATTTGATTTGAATGTCTTGTAAAGTTTCCATCATCCAAAGAAGTTGAGTGCAACATGATGCGGCAGCCACATATTCTGCTTCTGCTGTAGATAAGGCAATAGAGCTTTGCTTCTTGCCGAACCAAGATACTAGCCGGGGCCCCATATAGAATGCACCACCACTAGTGCTTTTCCGATCATCAACATTTCCAGCCCAATCTGCATCAGTGTAAGCATGAAGAGTAAGATCAACATTCTTTGGATACCATAGTCCAAAGTCTTGAGTTCCTTGTAGATATTTGAATATTCTTTTGACAGCCTGAAGATGAGACTCCTTTGGATTAGCTTGGAATCGTCCAAAAATCCCAACTACATGCATGATGTCTGGTCTTGTCCCAGTGAGATAAAGTAGACATCCTATCATAGATCTATATTCTGGTTGATTCACTGTGGGAGAATCATCATTAGAACTGAGACTGCATCCGGTTATCATTGGATTACTTACAGGTTTGCATTCTTCCATGCCATACTTCTTCAGAATTTTCTTAAGATATTTTGTTTGTGATAGGAATATACCATATGCAGTTTGATGCACTTGCAAGACAAGAAAGAATGTTAGTTCCCCAAGAAAAGACATTTCAAATTCTTGCTGCATGACAGAGGCAAATTTTTGACTCATATATTCTTCGTTACTCCCAAAAATGATATCATCAACATATACAACTACAATCAATAGTTTATCATTTTCAACTTTTGTGTATAAGTTGCTATCTGCAGACCCCTTTGAAAATCCTTGTTGATGAAGATATTTGTCAAGACGATAATACCATGCCCTTTGAGCTTGTTTGGAGACCATATAGAGCCTTTTAAGTCTACAAACAAGCCATCATTTCCCAAAATGAATCCTTCCGTTGTTATATATATACTTCTTCTTCTAGATCTCCATTAAGAAAAGCAGATTTAACATCCATTTGATAAACTTTGATTTGTTGATAACTTGAAAAAGCAAGAAACATTCTTATGGCTTCAAGTCTAGCTACAGGAGCAAACATTTCTTCAAAGTCTATACCTTCTTGAGTATACCCTTTGCAAACCAAAGCTTTCTTACAACATCCCCATTCTCATTTAACTTGTTCTTGAAAATCCATTTAGTTCCAATGACATTTTTATCATGTGGTCTTGGTACCAAATCCCAAGTGTCATTTTTTTCAATTTGATCAAGTTCTTCATCCATGGCTTGCCTCCAACATTCATCTTTGCTAGCTTGATTGACATTCTGTGGTTCAATTGTGGATAGAAATGCCTGATGACTAGAAGATCCCACAAGTGTTCTCCTTGTTCGTACACCTGAATCCTTGTCTCCCAAAATTTGAGATTCAGGATGAATCTTTTGAACATATCTGGATGGAGCCTTTTCAGATAGATCATTTTCAAGTTCTTCGTTGGATCCATTGTCTATATCATTTATATTTGAAGTAGAAGGCCATAAGTCATCATCATCTTCTTTTGTTGTTTGTTTTTCTTCTTTAGAAGCTGCAGGAGACTCATCAATAACGACATCAATACAATCCACAATCTTTTGTAGCCTTTCATTATAACATTTGTATGCTTTGCTTGAAGATGGGTAACCAAGAAATATTCCTTTATCTGATCTAGGTTCAAATTTGCCAAGCTTTTCATCATTATTTTTGATAAAGCATTTACTTCCAAAAACTCTAAAATTCTTTACAGTGGGAGATTTGCCATACCAGAGTTCATATGGAGTTTTATCACTGTTTACCCGAATATGAGCTTTGTTGTGAATGTTTTCTGCCGTATGTGCTGCTTCTCCCCAGAAAGTGTCAGGTGTTCCAGAATCATCAAGCATAGCTCTAGCCATTTGTTGAATTGTTCTATTCATTCTTTCTGCTATGCCATTTTGTTGTGGAGTGCCAGCTACAAAGAACTGTCTTTTTATTCCATGTTATTCACAATATTCAAGAAATTCATTTGATATATATTCTCCTCCTTGATCAGATCTAAGACACTTGATTTTTAGATCCAATTCATTTTCAACTAGTGCTTTGAAAATCTGAAATTTCTCAAATGCTTATCTTTGTGTTTAATGAGCCCGATCCGACACATTCTAGAGTAATCATCAATAAATAAGATATAATATTCTTCCCCACGTGGTAACTTTTTCCTCATCGGTCCACATATGTCAGTATGAATGAGTTCAAGAGGTTTACTTGATGATCCTTCTTTGGCATTAAATCATACTCTGGTCTTCTTACCGAATTGACAAGATTTTCATATGACATTTTTGAAGATTATTGGCAAGATCACGATCACTTCCTGAAGTTCCGCTTTTGCTTTGTTGATTTGAGAGTGAAACTCACAGATGCCCCACCTTCTATGCCATAGCCAATTCTTTCCGGAGACTTGCTCAAGTAGCATCTACTTTTGTGTACTATACATGCTGTGCTGTTTTTGATTTCTTTTTCCTTTTATAATGATTTACTCGTATCAAGATCACGAACCACACATTCTTTGAATCAAAGATCTCCACTTCGTTCCTTGATCACACATTTGACTTACACTCCCCACCGAAAGTTATGCCTTAATCCATCCACATACATGACATCTTTAGCCTTCACCTTTTCTTTTAGAAATACTGGCCCTTTTCCTTTAATTACAACAGGAGTATCATTTCCAAATGTAACTTTCTTTTCCTTGTCTAGAGCATTATATGTACGAAGTTTTCTTTTGTCACCTGTCATGTGTCTTGAGCACCCACTATCAATGTACCATTGATTCTCTTCACCTTCTGCAAATAACGCTATCCCACAATTTTCAACCGGTATTTCTTTCTTTTTCCACACTTTAGAGCTTGATGGAACATGCTCTTTTCGTCGGACCTTGCCCTCCCCAAAAGAGGTGATTCGCATTCTTCACTTCCAATCCTTGTGGGCTGGTACATTCCAAATAACTTCACTTTGAAGAGGAGAAAAGTTGTTATAGGTATTCTTCTTTGGTTCAGTATCCAACCTTTTCTTTCTTGATTCTCTTGTCATGATAGTTTTATATGCAACACATTGAACAGATTTATGACCAAAATTGTGACATGTGAAACATTGCCCATTGAAGTAGAAATTTCTGCGATCATGAAATATTCTATTTGAATTTACCTGTTGGTTGTAGCTTCTTTGAAAGCTATCCCTGTTAGTGTTCCTTGAATTGAGATGGTCATGCTTTACCTGTAAAGATCATTTATTCCCTTGCTGAGTGGCTGAATGTAGTAAACCACCTGTAGCTACTTTTAGATAATTTGGTGCTGAAGCTTGAGAAGATTCTCCGGTATATCCAAGACCTGTCTTTATAAGAGGAGAACGTTGTACCTTGATAATCTCATCTATGTTTCATCCTTTGGCAAATCTAAGATTCAAAGTTTTTACTTTCTCAACTTCTTTTCTTTGACTTACCACTTCACATTCTAATTTTTCAATGTGTTTCTTTGCTTCTTCAAACTGCTTTTCAATGGTCTCTCTGATTACCTTTTGTTCTTCTAAGAGAATTTTATATTCTTCTAAGCGTAGTTTAAGTTGATTGTTTTCTTCAAGAAAATCATTTTCCTCAAGAGCATCCATAAAAGTATCCTTTTCTTCCTTTTGTTCAAATGCCATGAGAATTCTAAGATCTTCTTCACATTCTTTCCTCACTATTATAGCCTCTCTCTTTTATTATACAAAGTGGAATACAAGAACAATGATCAATACCGTTTCATCTCCTTCACTTACGTCAATCAACTGAAAACATCTTCTTCCTTTGTTAACCTTTCTTTTGTTTTTCTCATTGCGACGGATCTCCTTCACACTGTAAGCTTCTGCAGAAGGACCTGCTCTTATACCAATTGTTGGGAAAATACTGAGAGGGGGGGGTGAATCAGTATTTACTGCATATTCAAAACTTTTACTTTTTCTTGCTTCTAAAACCCATACGCTACTTTCCTGAAACAGACTCGCGTATATACGCGGATACCCTTTATGAAACTCGCGTATACACAGATATCTAATTATGTCATTAGTTCTTCACTTAACTCATTCCATCAGGAACCCTATCGAGGTTAATAAAACAAAAGAATATGCAAGAAAAAGAAATTGTAGTAAAACCACTACACAAAGCATCACACATGAACACCGTGATTTTAGGAAACCAAGTCGTGTATGGAAACCAAGTCGTAGAAAACCTGTTTACAACGTGTTTCACTCAAATATTTTATTATACAGAAAACATCTTAAAACATATGTGCTGGTGCAGACTCCTACCAGCACGCAGGCACCCACCTGCGCTAGTTTACTAGCCTCTCCTGGAAGGGAGCTCCAACCCCCCGACTCGTTTACCAGCCTCTCCTGGAAGGGAGCTATGACCCCCTGATCTCGTTTACTAGCCTCTCCTGGAAGGGAGCTACGACCCCCTGACTGAAGGCTACAACCCTCAGCACCAATATGGACCACGTTTCGTCAATTTTCAGACTCGGATCCAAAGCCTTTTAGGGGATGACTTGCAGGTCACGTTTCATCATATTTTCAGACTGGACCCATTCCATACTTTTAAGCTCAAACATACTTCACCAACAGATACTTACCAATTCAGACAACACAGATCAGAAAGCAGTAATACAGCAGAATAGATCAGATGTTTCATACCCCATGCTTCAGCAAACCCTAGTTTGCATACGCGCTTTCACTTCACTGATGTCACGTATATACGCGCTTCCGTTCACACAAACCAGCGTATACCTCTGTACATATTTCATTGCGTATACACGCTTTTTCTTCAGCGAAGCCGCGTATATACGCGCTTCCTCTGCGGCGAAGTAGCCTATAGATCTTCAATAATTATAGAGCAGCATACTTCTTTAGATCAGATATTCAGATTAGATTTACCCTTTTACTTCAGACAGATGTTTGCCTTATTTTAGATCTAAGCCTTCCATTAACAGATGTAGCAGATACAAACACATTTTAGATCTAGATCTTCCGCTTCATCATTTCTTCATAGGTGCAACATAGATTCAGATCTATCATCAAACCTTTACCCTTTCCATACAAATATACTTCACAGAGAAGTATTCATTCAAGCTCAGACATCTTGCTCCCACACTCATCATTTTCACAATGAATTTCTTCTCTTTATATAGGTTTACCCTTTTTCAATACCATGAGCTGCAAAACAATACCATGAGCCAAAACCACATTACTTTCGATGGTATTCCTGGACGGGGTCACATAGATGAATCATTACTCAATACAATGGGTCAATACCATGGTGTTTACCCCTGGTTTTACATATTTAGAGCGCTTTTGCCCATACGCGACTTGGCACGTTATTTCCCGCGTGCATACGCTACTTTGTCTAGACAAATCCGCGTATGCCTTGAGACATACTATTTTCATCATGTTCTAGCACATACTGACATTCCTTCCATCATTACCTTCTGTACTCATTGTATATACATCAGATTTACATCATTTAACAAGTTCATCAAGACATATTCCATCAGGGACAACTTCATCAAGTAGGTTGCCATCATCTTCATCAAGTGGGTTGCCATCAAGGACAACACTCAGCATCATATTGCCAACATGGTACATGATTCGTAGAAGAAGCACCACGAAAAGAAAAGACACCTAGAGAAACTTCTGATAATGAGGATGCACCAAGAAAAAACTGAGAAACCAAAAAATATGTAATAATGAAGATCAGTTCAAATTAGGAACAATAATTTTGAAGTCATTTCTGATCTGACACTGTTTTTTTTTTTTTTTTTTTTCACACTGCTCAAACAAAGAATACAGCAGTGTCAAAAAAAACACACACACATATATGGTTTTTTTTTTTTTTTTTTTTTTTTTTTTTTTTTTTTTTTTTTTTTTTCTGTAGCTGGCACTCCACAACAAAATGGTGTTGCAGAAAGAATGAATAGAACAGTTCAACAAATGGCTAGAGCTATGCTTGATGATTCCGGAACACCTGACACATTTTGGGGAGAAGCAACACATACAACAGTAAACATTCTCAACAAGGCACATGTTCGTGTAAATAGTGATAAAACTCCATATGAACTCTGGTATGGTAATCCTCCCACTGTAAAGCATTTTAGAATTTTTGGAAGCAAATTCTTTATCAAAAATAATGATGAAAAACTTGGCAAGTTTGAACCCAAAGCATATGAAGGAATACTTCTTGGTTACTCCTCTAGGAGTAGATCATATAAATGTTACAATAAAAGACTTCGAAAGATTGTTGAATGTATTGATGTTGTTATTAATGAGTCTCCTGCAGCTCCAAAAGAAGAAAAACAAACAACAGATGAAGACGATGATGACATATATCCTTCTACATCAAATAGGAATGATATAGACAGTGAACCCAATGAAGAACCCGAAGATGATTTATCTGAAAAAGATCCATCCAGATATGTTCAAAAGAATCATCCAGAATCTCAAATTTTGGGAGAAAAGGGATCAGGTGTACAAACAAGAAGGACTCTTGTGGGATCTTCTAGCTATCTGGCATTTCTATCCACTATTGAACCACACAATGTCAATCAAGATAGCAAAGATGAATGTTGGATTCAAGCCATGAATGAAGAGCTTGATCAAATTGAAAAGAATCACACTTGGGAATTAGTACCAAGACCTCATGACAAAAATGTCATTGGAACTAAATGGATATTCAAAAACAAGTTAAATGAGAATGGGGATGTTATAAGAAGTAAAGCTAAACTTGTTTGCAAGGGGTATGCTCAACAAGAAGGTATAGACTTTGAAGAAACTTTTGCTCCTGTAGCTAGACTTGAAGCCATAAGAATGTTTCTTGATTTTTCAAGCTTCCAACAAATCAAAGTTTATCAAATGGATATTAAATCTGCTTTTCTCAATGGTGACCTAGAAGAAGAAGTTTATATAGAACAACCAGAAGGATTCATTTTGGGAAATGATGAAAAACTTGTTTGTAGACTTAAAAACGCTCTATATGGTCTCAAACAAGATCCAAGGGCATGTTATTATCGTCTTGACAAATATCTTCATCAACAAGGATTTTCAAAGGGGTCTGCTGATAGCAACTTATACACAAAAACTGAAAATGATAAACTATTGATTGTGGTTTTATATGTTGATGATATCATTTTTGGAAATAATGAAGAGTCTATGAGTCAAAAATTTTCTTCTGTTATGTAGCAAGAATTTGAAATGTCTTTACTTGGGGAACTAACATTCTTTCTTGGCTTGCAAGTGCATCAAGCAATAGATGGCATATTCTTATCACAAGAAAAATATCTTAAGCAAATTCTGAAGAAGTATTGCATGGAAGAGTGAAAACCTGTAAGTACACCAATGATAACCGGATGTAATCTCAGTTCTCATGATGATTCTCCCACGGTGAATCAACCAGAATACAGATCTATGATAGGAAGTCTACTTTATCTCACTGGGACTAGACCAGACATTATGCATGCAGTTGGGATTTTTGGACGATTCCAAGCTAATCCAAAAGAGTCTCATCTTCAGGCTGTCAAAAGAATATTCAAATATCTACAAGGAACTCAAGACTTTGGACTATGGTATCCAAATAATGCTAATCTCACTCTTCATGCTTACACTGATGCAGATTGGGCTGGAAATGTTGATGATCAGAAAAGCACTAGTGGTGGTGCATTCTATATGGGGCCTCAAGTAGTATCTTTTGGTTCAAGAAGAAGCAAAGCCCATTGCCTTATCTGTGCTGGTAAGGTATGTGGGTCGCCGTATCATGTTGCACTCAACTTCTTTGATGATGAAACCTTACAAGACATTCAAATCAAATGCTCACCTCCCATCTCCATTATGTGATAATACAACCTGCCATTGGTATCTCAAAAAGAATCATGTTATACCAATGCACTGGCACATTCTATCAATTTCTACTTCTCACGTGGAATGCTTGAACAAAAGGTGAAGTTGGAGTATGTTCCCTTCCAAAGAACAAGTTGTCATATATTTATCAAACTCTACCTGTGGAAGAATTCGAATTTCTCTATAGAAGATGGAGAATTCACTATGCAGATCGATTCATGAACACGCTGGTTCGCCATACGAAAAGCTTTACAGATATGCTAGGCTTTAATAACAAAATACATAAAGTATGCTGTTTGATAGTGAAATAATGTATATGTACGCTTCAGTAAAGCAAAGTAGCGTATGCTATTTGAATCAATGTATATTCAAGGTTGAGTTTGTATCTGCATATCTATTCTAAAGTTTGGGTTTTAATGAATACTTCACTCTGAAGTATTTATGCATGGAATGGGTAAAAATTTATTGATTGATCTAAAGATCTGAAATGACTATGTATTTTCTAGATCTGTTTATGGAATGTTTAGATCTGTGATCTGGTGAATCTTTGCTGAAGTAGAGGGTGAAATTTGAGTTATCTGTTTTGAAGAGCTTCTTAGTTCTGAAAAGTTATAGATCTATACGCATGTTCATCTCAGCAAAAGCGCGTATATACGTAGGTTCGTTTCAGCAAAAGCGCGTATACACAGGTTTGTCTCTGTGAAAGCGCGTATATACACAGGTTCAGTGAAGTAAAAGCGCGTATGGAATCTAGGGTTTTGCTGAAGTGTGTGGAATGAAATTTCTGATCTGTTTTACTGTTTTACTGCTATCTATCAATGATGTATTCATACAGTTCTGGGTTGTTTGAATGTTGAATATGCTGCTGATTATGTTGATTGAAGATCAAGTTGATGGTTGATTGGTTGATGGAGTTATAAGTTTTAGTTTGATGTATGGAGTGGGTCCAGTCTGAAAATATGATGAAAAGTGGCCTACAAGGTATGTTGTGTGGAAGCTGTTGATCCAGTATGGAAATTGATGAAACGTGGTCCATGGTGGGGCTAAGGGTCGAAGCCTTCAGTGTGGGGGTTGGAGCTCCCTTCCAGTAGTGACTAGAGAACGAGAGAAGGTTGCAGCCTTCTACAGGTGGGTGCCTATGTGCTGGTATGAGTCTGCACCAGTACAAAATTGTAAGAAGTTTTCTTTATAATAAATATTGAAGACAGAGACGACAACAGTGGTGGTTTTCTCCTGAATTGGGTTTCCACCTTAAATACTGGTGTTCATGTGTGTTTCTTACGTGTGATGGTTTATTCTGTTATTACTGCACATGCTTACTACTTACTAAACATTTGATGAATGAATGATGCAATGATCTAAGTAAAGAATTAAATGCATAATAAGATCTCTGGACATACGCAAGTTTTCTCAAGGATATCCACGTGTATACGTGAGTTTGATTCAGTAAAGTAGTGTATGGTTTTAAGAGAAAGAAGAAGTAAAAAAAATTCAGTCATCTCTGAATACTGATTCACCCCCCCCCCTCTCAGTATTTTTCCCAACAACAACATCCATGGTTTTTCATGCGCGGCACGCCTGTACAGTAGCACGGTGTGCCTATAGACATCATCACAAGGAATTTGTTCTAGGCGCGACACAACTGTAACACTGCGCAGCGTGCCTATGTAGTGCCCGACACCTGACTCAAACGCGGCATGCTCACCCGGGCCATCACTGAACGGCCTAGTGCCTTTTCTGAACAAAGTGCCCATGCATTTTTCAACCACATCCAAGCGTTCAAGCCACGGTAAGCCCTCCTCCCACGGGCCTTATTTTTTGAACATCATTATCTTGCATGATAAACATTGAAAGTGCCATTTTTTAACCTCTATCCTACCCATTCCTGAAAGGCCCGGGCCACCTCTGAATGGCCCAGCACCCAGCCACTCTGAACGGCCCAGTGTCACTGTCTGAATGCCATCGCCCATGTGATTTTTGCCTTTGTCCAAGCCATCAAGGCATGTAAAAGGGCCCTTTCACCTGCCTTGTAATTTGGCCATTGTCCACTTACAGTTTCTGCCCTTGCACTCCTATTTACTTGCCTTTTCCCATCTATTTTCAACACCGCCCAGGCCGCCCCTAAACGGCCCACCGCCCAGGCGCCCGGGCCACTATCAACACAGGTCACAAAAATAGTTTCCAAAGTGCCAACACAGTTTTTCACGGTGAAATCATCTCCAAAAATATCAAGAGACTTTTCTAAAGAGAAGAACATCTTGTGCGTAAGAAAACAAATTGAACTTAATCCAAAAGAAACTTTCCTGCTAAAACCACAGAGAAACCAATGATAAAGGAGGAGAGAGTGGTTGACAGTTTGAAAGAATTTATTGTTGTAAGTGTTGAAGATAGCATATTCTTCCAAGGGGAAATAGTTTTGGTGCCCAAAGGAAAGGAAACCTATTTTTAAAAAGTTATAAATCTTTTTTGTTTGCTCACAAATATAGTTCATAAAAGGTGCATTGGTTTTCATTTGAAAAATAATCCTGTCCACCTACTAAAGAGAAAACAATGATTAAAACAAGGAAAGCCATCATTTCATATTGAAGGTTTGAACTACATCAAACAGGGAATCACTTTTTTAAATACTTATACCTTGTGAAAGTATTAAACTTTTTTTTCAAGCACATAGAAGATCATACAATCTATAAAGAGGAGACAAAGTTTTTTTTGAAGGCTTATCACTCAGTGACAAGGAGACTACCTTTTGTTTTTAGAGAAACATTGATCATCAAATAAGGATAGTTTATTCAAAGGGAGAACATGGTGTTTTTCTAAGAGTGCATTCTTTGTTTTGAGGAAAAAGAAGATAATGATTGGGTGAAACAGTTTGTTATCAGTTCACAGGGGTTTTCTCAGTCCCTTAAAACAGTGATATCAAAAGAAAACAACGATTTCAAAGAAACCATTTTTGCTTCAAATAACCACAGAGAATTAATGATTACAAAAGAAGGTAGTGAATAGGGGGAAAATTTCTTATTGTCAAAAACAAAGGGAGCTTGTTTCACTTAACAAAATTTGTTGGCCAACTAAGGACAAACTCAGTCTTGCAAAGAGGAAAAGGTGTTTTGTTTTGATTGAGGGCCTTTTTCAGTGATCATTTAAAAAGTTTGCCTTGGTGAGTCAGTAAAGGGTATCAGAAGAAAAAATTCCTCCAAATAAAGACAGCAAGAGTGGGTATCACAATAGGTACGAGCCTATTTCAACTCAGGAAGTGAATGAATCTCCTTTGGTGCTCTTCAATTTTCATGAAGTAGGGTGCTTGGAATTTTTCCAAAACGTCCAAGAAGTAAAAATTCACCTTCCTTTGACACATTTATTTGCTTTAAGGCTGCAAGGGAAGCATTTCCATCTAATAGGTCTAGATTTCAAAATATCCTAGAGCTATCTCCAAAGCTACCAAAATCCCCTATATCGGAGAAAAGTGGTTCAAGCAAACATATGTAGATCTGAATCACTACAAACCCTTCCTAAAACCAGACCATAAGGATGCTTGCCAAGCTATTTTCCCTTTTTTCGACTTTTTGACCAGCTATGCCCCTCTCATGAAAATCATCATGAAGTATTTCATGTGTGAAGGGAGGTTTTCTCGGATTTATGCCTATCATATCAGGCTTCTTATGTATTTCACAAGAACTAAATTTTTGAACCTACCTTTCTTCCTCTATAGAAGCATTGACCAGATGGCCTCTACTATCCAAAAGAAGCCCTCAGCTCAACAACAAGCTTGTCTATTTCATCATTCCCTTATCAAGATCATCATCCTCCATCAACTTGAGAAAAAGGGAGTTTCTTGGGAATCTTTCATCTCCCATCCTCATTTTTCCATTGCCTCTTCATCTCATGCACCTTCCTCACCATCCACTCATCATGTTTCTCCTTCTTCTAGTAAATCCACTCCTAAAAAAAAAAAATCTCATATGATTGAGAGTGGAGAAGAGAAGAGGCAAACTAGTAGTGAAGAAGGGCAAAGTGAGAAGAGGAAAACTAGTAGTGAAGAGGGGAAAAGTGAGAAGAGGCAAACTAGTAGTGAAGAAGAGCAAAGTGACAAGAGGCAAACTAGTGATGAAGAAGGACAAAGTAAAGAATCTAAGCATGACAGTGAGCATAAAGAAGGAAACGATGAAGAGCATGAACAAATTGATGTTGAGCACAACAGTCATAAAAAGGAACATGATGGAAGCCAACACAGTAGTGAGCATGATGGTGATGAGGCACAAAAAATTGAAGGTAAAGAGTACAACAGTCATGAAGAAAGTAGGGACAGAGATGAACAAGGAAGCCCTCAAGAAAATATGCAAATTGGCAGCCAAAACAGTGATGATGAGGGTCATGAAATTCCTCAAAAATACACTTATGATGAAGGTCATGACAGTCCTCAAAAGGACACTTATGATGAGAAACAAGACATCCCTCAAGCAAGTAATGATGATGACAATCAAACACCAAACAGTGAGCATTCCAAAGAGGGTAGGATGGAGCAAAAGGACCAAATCAGTGACCATGAGCATAGCAGTAATAAAGATAAACAAGTCAATCTTCAAACAGAAGAAAACAGTGACAACGATGATGATGGAAGCATCAATGTAAAAAACCAAGTTGAGCAAGTGCAAATAGATAAACCTCCTCCCTCTTCTCCTCCACAAAACCAAGAGCATGTGCTAGTTGCCTCTCCTAGGCAAGGGGCCATGACTCTTCCTCCAAAAGTGGCAAAATCTAGAAACACTAGATCAGCAAAGAAGAAGATTACTCCAGCAGTGACTAGCAATGTCACAAGAGCGCTAAGAAGTAGAGGCAAACTGCATAAAAAGAGAATTGTTGAATTACCAAAGAGGAGGAGGATCAAGAAGCCTATCCAAGGCAAGGGGAAAGAAAAAGAGGAGAGTAGTCATGAAAGGGAAAGGGAGTTTGATAACATACAGATAAATAGTGATGATAGTGATAATGAAGCTCGAATCCTTGGGGCTCTCTTGCGAAATAGAGAAGACCAAATTCGTGACATACAAGCTGATCTAGAAAGCTCAAAAGACTGCATACATGTTCTATAGATGCAAAACAAACAAATGAGTGGTCAAATGGCAGTTTTTGAGGCTCGGGCTTTCAAATATCAAAGGCAGACCTCCAAAGCACAAACCAAGCTTGAAGAGCTTCTAGACGAATTTGATGATACTGAAGAAGAGGAGCAGCCAAGGAGAAAGAGGCCTAGGACTATGGGACTCAAGAAAGCTTTGGAGAAAAATAAAGAAGACGAGGCGGCCCTTGTTCGATCTTATCCTCTTACTCAATTGCTTACCCAAGAAATAGAAAATAATAGAGAATCATGGCTTGAAAGGGCCAATAAAAATTTGGAGGATAAATTAGAGAAATCTAACATAGACTTGAGCCTACAAAAGAAGATAACCAGACACTACAAAAATCTAAATCAATTTTCCCGAAAGAAATTGAAGGTTGCACAAGAAAAAATCAAGGCTGCCCAAAAGAGGCGCTCGGTAGAAAAAGTGGAGAAAGGCACATCAGCACTTGAAATCTTGGCCTCATATTCTCTACATGTTTCTAAGAACCCATGAGGGGCTTGCTCGCCAAAATTGAGCAAATTTTGACAAGATTTTGTTTTTTGACATTTTTGGGCCTGATTACAGAAATTCATGGGCGCCGCCATTTTTGTTTGGAGAATCCTCAGTGGTTGAAAGTGGTATCATTATATGCATTAAATTCAAGGGCATATACTCAGAAATTTTCAGATCCAAAGGATGTGTTTTGATCCCCCAAAGAGGCGAAAAACAATGATTTTTTGACTTTCTGCCTCACATATCAGCAAGGGATAATTTCTGGTTTTTTCCACTCAGTTCAGTTTTTCACATAATTTCAGTGATAATTTTGGGAAAAATCAAGTATTTTTAGAAACTATACATCCAGGGCTTTCCAACAAGCCATCACGGGCCTCATTTTTACATCAGGAGGTCCCTCAAAAGTGGTCTGCAAGAGAGGAAATTTTCTGCTGCTACGTTCCTGTAGCATTTTGGCAAAAAAGGAAATTTTCTGTAGTGGCTTATCCAAATGTGCGCCATGAATTTTTTAGCCATTTTCAGTAATGAAAAATCAATATTTTTTTCTTTTTTAACATTTTATAGATATTTTGGAGATATTTTGTGCCTTGGGCTTTGCAAAGCCTAAAGGACAAAATCAAATATTTGTTTTTAGCCTATGAGCTTCTAGTCAGTTTTGTGAAGCTTATCTTCTCATTCTCCTATATAACTCATGGAGAATCATTGCAATATTGTTGATTGAAGAGTTGATAAAAAATCTGGACTTTGAAGATTTTAAGAACTTGACTGAGCTTAGAGCAATATATGTTATGATTTTTGATGATCAAACTTGTTTTATGGAGTGAATAGCTTGACTTGCTTGCCTAGATAATGGAGAGGACCTATGTGCAGAATTCCATGGCTTGGTAAATGGTATTGTACTCCTTTTCAGTTATGTTTTCTTAGTTTTCCACATATGTATCCATTTTTCTTGCTTGTTTTAGGTCAATAAAGAATAGTTTGAGGTATGCCCATGGAGGCTCATCAAATTTCCTGATTTATTACAGCTTCTATGTTTTCATCTATCTTAGTCATGTCAAAGGATTCTTAACTGCCCTTTGGTCCACTAAGAAATTTTTATTTATGTCCTTAATGATTAATATGACATGATATCTTGTTTGATTCATGGTATGCCCTGCTTACTCATAGCTGTTTAAACCTCATTAATGAAATCTCCTTTGAATTTTTCACTGTCTAGTTTAAATCAGAGAGGTCTTGTTTCGATCTTGCCCTCTGCCTATACTTGCAGACTTATTTCAAAGATCTCATCAGATTGAATGTGTTGCTTAGGAGTTTCCTTTTCACATTTTGAGTTGTTGGTCTATCTTACATGTGTTCTCAACCACTGAAGGTGATTTTCCCAAAGTTAGAGGGTATTATACTTCTATGCATCACCTGAATGTTTATTTTATGCATCTATTAGTTTGAGTTTGATTCATAGTGATTAACGGTTAGCCCTACCACATGAATTCTTACTGTTTAAACTATCTATGCTTAAGATCCCCGTGTCTTGCACCAACTTGATGTTCATTTCACTTCATAAACCACCTGAAATATCCATTCACTATACTAAATCGGCCCTGCAGTACACCCTACCCATTGTCTTGACATCCTTGGCTAGCTTTTGACCCCATAGCCCAGCTGATCTCATTTTCTTGTTCTATTTTGATCCACTTGATCAGTTTTTCCTCCAAACAACTAAAAAACAAACAAACACACTTAGCAACTAGCCTAAAACTAAAAAAACTAAGTGAACAAGCTCACATCCTTCACTTCATTAGAGAGAGCCCTCTCTGAGTCCAGGAAGGCTAGGTCCTAGGGCTCCAAAGATTGGTTTGATGTTACTCCGTCATTTGGTTCGTCTTCCCTAGGTCTGCACACTTTCAGCTCTAGAGATATCTTGATTCGGCTGTCGTTCTTGGAGCGGCTGACTGCTGGAAATGGATCTTGTTGAGTGCTCTTGTGGTGACTGCGGTTGAGTTGGTTGTGGCACTAGACTAATAGGGTTACCAATGCTTATAATGGGTTGGACTCGCTGAAGTATCAACCTTGCCTGCTGGAATGGATTCGGCTCTTCGGCTTGAGTTGTTATGTCTTCAGAAAAAGATGTGTCTTGCCTTAAAATTTCCTGAAAATAACTTGGTCCAACCAGGGTTTGGTTAAACTCAGGTATCGTTGTTGTACCTGAGTTAACCTCGGTCTCAACATATTTGTTTGTTTTATTTTTCACCCCGAATAGGTCAGATATGGTGGCTGATGTGGAGGAGTGCGAGATGCGTGATCTTTGGAAGTGAATGAGGTGGTGAATAAGGGTTGGTGAGTGCGAGGAGGTGATATACGGACATTGAGAAAATAATATGGGTTTATGGGAGGTAGCTCCTAAGTCATCTGGGATTCTATTACGAGCTCTTCTCTGATTGAGACCCCTGTGTCCATAAGTTGCATTTGATCTTCCCCTGCCAGATAAACGACTTGGTTGAACATTGTGACTCTTGCCTTCTTAGCCTTGGGGGTGGATACAGATGGCTTCGAGGCTTTACTTTTATTGACTAGAGCTGTGGTTGCTACTGGTGGTGAAGTAAACAAGTCCAATGGTAGGGTGGTGACTAGGGGGACTGGAATGGAAGAGGATGCAACATTTGTTGCCTGAAATTTTGTAAATGTAGGAAACACAAGAGAATAATTAGTTAAAGTTTGGACCACCTGGTTAAAGCTCTGTTCCTTGGTATTTAGCTGCTTGATGATTGGATTCAGTTGTAGCCGTGAAATCCTAGCCATTTCTTCCTCTGTTGTCTCTCCCAGAAATGGGTCTAGAAGCATGCCATCGAACGAGTAGATGTAGACTCTACTTCTAATCTCCATTGCTACCTTGGGCCAGGAGCATACCTCTACATTAAAAGCCCACTCATCAATTTGGAATTTCAACGGCCTCATCTTGAAGGTTGACTCCGGCATGCAGGCTGGCCATATGTAAGTCTGCTTATGGTTAACCCCAAACCATATTTGCGCCGCATAGCTGTCTAGCAGGGTCTGTGGAATTCGTTGTTGTCTCATCGCGACGTCCACCATCTGGCTGTACCAGAATTTGAACACCTCCTCATTCACCTCCTTCGCGCTGGGGTCCCCTGATGTTTTCCAAGGTGTGGACTTCCTTGTGAGTGGTTGGCCTGGTGCCACTTCCAGTGGTTGCCTTATTCCTAGAAATTTCCATTTCCACATGGCCAGTGCCATGACAAGGTACCTGTAGATGAATCATGTGGCCCTCCTGTAGTTGTCCTTGTATGCTTTGAACAAATCATTAAGTAAAAATGAGCACCAGTTCAACTGTGCCCCCTGGAGACAATGCTCCACAACTGAGATAGTGTCTAGCGTGCATTCCCCTTTTGTATAATGTCTCATTGATTTTCTTGCGATCAAGTAACATGCAAACTTGATCACTAGGTTGTTGATTAAGTCTATGTTAGCTCCTTTTCCCCCTCTCTTGGTGTCGTACTTTTTGTAGTAGTCCATGTCCGGTGCTTTCTTTGCTCTCTTGGACACTGTCTGGAAAGCTATAGAGATATCTCTCCTCTCCTGTGACAACCCGGTCAATCTATGAATGTCTTCAACGTGAATTGGGATCTCTCTTCCCAGCCAGAGTGACCCATTATGAATTCTTCTTAGTAAAAACTTGGTGCATTGCATTGAAGCTACCATATTACCAAACACTAGAAGGTTCTGTATGTTTAGTATGGTGATTGTTGCACACCTCTAAACTCTGGAAGTAATCTTTGTGCTTGTTGTCCCGCCTTTGTTGCATAATTCTCTGTGTAGACCTATTTCTTCATTGTTGGGAATTGGAAAGAGTCTGTGAGGTCAGTATCAATCAATGAGGCATTGTCGTATTTTCCTACCAGGGATTCCATCCTGTGAATCCTCTCATCAAGCTCATGCTCAACGACTGCTGGCGCTACCTTGGTCATATTTGATCTCCTTTGATACACTTGCAGTGCTATTCCTCCTCTTTCCTTATGAATCCTTGCTTCTGGACTCCTTCCTTGTTCTTTCTTTGGCAACGTTTTCCTTGCTGTGTTTGTTGTTTCTGATTCTAACTCAGACTTCTTTGGCATTCTCGCACTTTCTGTCATGCAGGTTATGTAAGTAACTAGCATGCATAAGGTTGATAAGACCCCATAACTAATTAATTTTCCCTGCCTTTCCCAATGGCTATAATCGTGTGATTAGTTACTGGGCTGAGGTGGGTTCTGACAAAGATGACTGTGGTTTCGGGATTTGGGTAGACATGACAGGTGATGGTTATGGCTTATTATGGAAAATTTATTGCAGTATGGGTGATGCTAATTAGGAAAGTATTTTTCAAATCTTGGTAATCCTACGGAGTAATGATGACGGAATGATACTCGACATGCTTTTCCTTCTGACGTGGATGACACGTTGGACCTGATCCCCCCCGACCATAATCAGTTGCGTTGTGGTCTCTGCAACGCAACAATGAATTTTTCTTATGCTACGAAGTATCTTTATTAGGAATCTTATCTAAGCTATTCTCGAGTGTAAGAAAGTTATTGACTCGATCTATTCTAGCCTACTCTACCCTACTGACTTCTCTCGATTGCGAGAGCTTATTTGAAAAAAAGAAAAAAATGAAAAACTTACTCATGGTAGGGTTTGAGGCGTGTGTTGTTCACCCATCCTGGCAGTATTTGGTTGTCTAGCTGTGCTAAGCGCACTACTCCAGACTCTTTGATTTTGATTACATGATATGGTCCTAGCCGATGCATTTTCAGTTTCCCTGGAAACCTTTGGTACTTATTTTCATATAGTAAAACGTTTCCACCAACCTTGAAATTTTTGTGTTTGATGTCATGGTTGTGCCATGATTTTTGTCTTTCCTTTTGGACAGTTTGGTGGAATTCTGATAAAAAATTATCTTCTTCTAGCACTTGTAGCTCTTGTAATCTGTCCTTCAGGGATTCTTCTTCTGATAGTTGGAGTGAGGTTGCGATTAGGAGGTTGGTTATTGAAAACTCTACTGGTACTACGACCTGTCTTCCGTACACAAGTCAGAATGACGTTTTCTTATTGAGTCTCTTGATAGTCATCCGGTATACCCACAGAGTTGCTGGTATACGTTCATCCCAGTCGTGTCGTTGAATGTTTGCAGATTTTTGTTAATCCCTTTTCAAGGATTTTTTTGAATGCCTCTACTATGTCATTAGCTTATGGGTGGTAGGGGCTGATCCTGTGATGTTGTACCATGAAGCTTTCGAGCAGGGATTTAATGGCGGCATTAACGAAATGCATACCCTAATCACTAGTCAGAATTTTTGGGCAGCCAAATCGGCTGATTATGTTCTCAAATATGATTTGTGCCTTTGTGTTGGCTATGTAGTCCTTCACTAGCATTGCCTATGCCCATATTGTCAAATAGTCAGTTGGGGTGATGATATACCCGGCCTGCGAGTTTTTTGCCAGAGGTGCAATCAGGCCTATAAAATCAACTGCCCATTTCTCGAATGGTTGTAGTGCTTTTACTAGGTGTAATGGAAGCTCGTCTCTATGTGATGGACGTCCTGTTCTTTGGCAAACATCACATTTCTTTACGAACTCTTTACTGTCAATGTGTACCGCCGGCCACCATAAGCCTGCCTGTAGTACTTTTCTAGCCATCGGTTTAGCTCCTACGTGTCCTCCCACAACTCTAAAGTGGCAATCCAATAGTACGGCCTCCCTTTCGTGGTTTAGGAAACATCTTCGTAAGATCTGGTCCAACCCCATTTTGTACAAGTGTCCTACGATGAGTTGGTATTCTGCGGCTCATACTAGTAGGTGTTTCTTCTGTACTATAGTATATTCCTTTGGGCACTGTCCTGTGGTTAGGTAGGTCGCGATCTGATCCAGGTACTCTGGGATGGCTTCTACCCTAAAAAGATCAGCATCTGGCAGCTAATTATCCAGAGATCCTTAGTTTTCTCTAGTTTCGAGCCTTGACGGGTGGTCTGGTCCCACGTTCAATCACTTAGGTTTTACTATCACCTTGAAGGTGAATTCTTGAAAGAGTAGGAGCCATCTGCATATCCTTCCTTCCAAAACCAATTTGTTCACTAGATACTTCAGAGTTGAATGGTCTGTAAAAAACTTGAACATTCCTCCTAGTAGGTAGTGGCGGAAATTTTGGAGGGAGTACACCATTGGTAATTCTTCCCTTTCTATTGTGGTGTAGTTCTATTCCGCTGTTGATTGTTTCTGACTTGCAAAGTACACTGGGAGATCAACTGTAGTGTCCCCTGGTTGGGCTAGAACCACTTCGAGTGTGATGCTTGAAGCATCAATGTGGACATGAAATTTCTTGTCCCAATCTGGATGAACCAATATTGGCACACTTGCCAATTTTTTCTTCAAGGTGTCTAGGGCCATTGCACAACTTTCTGTCTAGTTGAATTGTTCTGATTTCCGTAACAACTTCTCCAATGGGGTTTTTATCTTCCTGTAGTTTCGGATGAATTGCCTGTAATAACCTATATGGCCTAATAGTGAACTCAATTGTTTCACAGTTTCTGGAGCTTCCATGTTGATTATCACTGCTACCTTTGCCGGATCTACGCACACTCCTTGTTTGCATACAAACGGCACCGCAAAGATGCACTTCTTTAGATTCAATGAGATTTTTAGTTGTCTACACCTATCAAACATAATTCTTAGTAGCATGGCATGGTCTTTCAATAGGGTGTAGATGGTCCAGTCGTCCATATAAACCTCTAGGAATTTGTGGATATAGTCGTGGAATGCTGCTATGACAATGCACTAAAATATTGCTGGTGCATTCTTCAAGCCGAATGGAATTACATGGTATGCAAAGGAGCCCCATTAGGTGGTGAAGGTTGTCTTTTTCTTATCTTCCTTGACTATCCTTACTTGATGGTACCCTGAGAATCCAACTGTAAAATAATATGCTTCGTTCCCTGCAATATTGTCTAGGACTTCGTCATTGAACGAGGTGGGGAATGGGTCATGTATACAGGCATTGTTAAAACTACTTTAATCAACATAGACTCAGATTTCTGGCTTATCCTTTTTTCTTTGTATAACTATGGGACTTACCCATTCTGCTTCCTCCACTGGGAATATCAACCCTGCCTTCAGCATCTTTTCGATTTCTACTTTAACCTTTTCCTTTACCCTTGATTCAATTGATAGGGTCTTTGTTTAATTGGTCTTGCAACAGGTTTTAGTATTATACGCATTTCTCCCAAGTCTCCTTTGATTCCTTTCAAGTCAGCTACGGACGATGGAAACAAGTCCTAATATTCCTGTGGTAGACTGAATATTTCCTTGGTCATCTCATAATCCTAGTAGTCCCCAATCGATGCTAATTTAGGCTTCCCTTCGGTCCCAATATTCATTTTCTTAGCTTTGAGGGGGAGCAAATGAATTCCCTCAGTTGTTAGGTTTTCCTGAATATTTTTTTCTCCCTCTATTTCTTCAAAGTATAGATGTCGAAGTCCCTCTAGATTATCATCATCCACTTCATTGTCTATTTTCTTGCATGCTATTGACTGCCGGATTTTTTGGTTCGGGAGTGGTTGCTCGTCCTCCTCCTGATTCTCTGGGAAGAATAGTACTTTTTTAATGGCCTATACTACTTGGGTAACTATATTTTTATTTACTTCAAATAAGAAGCACTATGTAAACATCTTCGTAACTTCTTTCCAAGTGCCAGTTCCCCTTTTCCTCTTCTCCATTAGGTACTAGGCGTGTGGAATCCTATCGAGGGACTGTATAAATTTGTGAACCCATGGCTCGTGCAAGTATCCTGTAGTTTTCAATTGATCTTCACACTTCTTCAAATGCTTTGGGGGATATGAATTCCCCTAGAACTTTCGAGTGCATTGGGGTCCTTCTTCTCCCTTGAACCTGGCTTTTAGTGTAGCTAAAATTTTTTCCCATCGCGATAGTGAGTTGTGGTGGTTTTTCCACCATCTTGCAGCCATGGATTGCAAGGCCACATCCATGAGCGAGACCGTTTGATCCTTCGATACATTTTCTTCTATTTTGATAATTGAAGTATCTACAACGTTCATATCGGACAAAGTTGGGTAACCTCTTACCTCAGTCCCGATCCAATTGATTCTTCTAATGGTGGCACATCTCCTTGTGCTGGTCTCATATCCCCTTGTTTCCAGTATTCCCAGGCTATCTCTGAGCCTAGGTCTGAGCTCTAAATACTCCTCCAGCTCATCGATCCTCTCACTGTTCGATTGATGTAATCTTCCCTTCTTCATGCAGTCATTTGATAAAGATGATCGATAAGTTGAACATCTTCTCTGTTATCGATAGACTCTATGTATTGAGGACCTTGATATGGGTCGAGCGGCTAGGTGAATCTGACCTATCCATCTTCAAATATCATCAGTTCCTTCTTTAAATCTATTACTGCATAGTTTTCAAAAGCCTCCGCCGACCTCCTCCAAATTTCGCCTATGGGCACAATGCAGTACTGGATTTCCATACAGATTTGAATTGGTGAGTATGTTATTCTTGGTTTCCCCAATGCTTCCCACATTTTTCTGGGCAAGATATTTACGTCGGACCCCAGATCAAGCATTATGTCCTTGATTTGGAATCTTGCAACTTGAGTATTCACCCGGAACTCCTTCCCTGTCCTTCTCTTATTTCTCTTCACTCTTTGTATATATTTATGTGTCGTGCCAGATGATTCCCCTGGGTACGCCATCTTCTATACTACTCTTTCCAGGTTCTGTTTTAATTGTTCCAACATGGGTGCATTGTTAACAATTTTTAGAAATATACGGAACCATTCTTCAATTGTAGTACCTGTATTGGCTTGGTTTTCATCCCCTTCCTTTGGTCGTGGCATTTCGATTCCTTTTCTTCCCCCAAGCTAGGAAAATGCTTCTGCTTCCTCTTGAAAGAATTGCTTATGTTTCTCTGGTCTGAATGTTGGCTTTGGAGATACTAGTCTTACCAGTTTTATCGAGTCCATCCTTCGTGCATCTTCCCCGGTTCGTTTGCCTCCCCACATCACTATAATTACGCTCTGCATGGTTTGAGCCTCGATTATTCTTGGCTCGACATTTACTAGATTTGTTCCTCTTTGTCTGGCCCTTTCTTCCCATCTTTTGATGAGATCTAGGCAGTCTTCTATTGCCTGTGTATTAACCCTGCACTGAGAGCACCAGGGTCTTCTATGAAGTGAACACTCCCTAGTCACATGGCCCTCTTGGTCATAGTTGTAGCATCGTACTGGTCCTCTTCCTCCCCCTCGGCCTCCTCTCATGCCTCCTCCTTGTCCTCTAGGAGCCTTGTTCACTCTATATGAAGGCATGTCTAACCGTTCTACCAAAGCATCCAGAGCTTTGCACTGCTCTGTGTTGTGCGTGGTAGATGCACAGAACTCATAGTACACGTTCGGGACATTGGAGTACTTTTGTAGTATGGGGCATAGGCGGGGTGAGTGGCCCACGCTTTTGCAGATCTCGCAATACTCAGTCATTTCTAAATTTTGTTGCGCGGGGAACCCCGTGTATGGGTGTTGTGGCGGATATAATCCTTGGGTATTTATTTTCGCGACCCCTCCCGCTGGTGGAGCTCCTCGTGCCCCTGTTGCTGGTGTCCCCACGTTCTTGCCTCATAATCAAGGACATTCGATTACCACATGTCCTTCCATTAAACAGTGCGTACACCATACATTTGGCCTCACTAGACACAGGGGTTGAATTTCCTTTAGTTTTTCTGTCAGGCTAGCTATTTGATGTTGTAGTCCCAGTATGGAAGGGTCCTGAGCTGATGCCCCTCCTTTAAACTCTTGCGAGTGTCCCTCCATGGCCTCTATCTTCATGGCCTGTTCTAATGCATTTTGCATCATCTCAATATTTTGTTGTGTCAGCGGGGTCCTTGTCAGCGAGAGTAGGGCCTTGATAAACCAATCCCTTTGGTGATTGGGATCGATCGAGTAGCTGATTTTTCCAATCGCATCCTTGAATATCCTCATCAGATCCCATGCAGTTTCCCCTTCTCATTGCTTGATCTCCCACGTCTCTGATAAACCCTGTTGATCTGTTTGGGGTAATTTGAACTCTTTCACGAAATCCCTTTTTACATCGTCTAATGCTGGGTTCTGATGAGTCTCAGACCACTTTATAAACCAGCGTAGAGCTCTCTCCTGGAGAGTAGTTTGAAATTCTACTAACTTACTTGTGTCTGGTGTCTGTCGAGTCTTCCATATGGCCTCACAAAGGTACAAGTGTTGCTCCACATCATCATTACCCCTCTCAGAAAACTCTGGGTACCGAGTAAATGATCACGCCATGCTTCCTTGTGTGGGGCTTACTAGAACAATTTCCCTTACTCCCGGCTGTGAGATGGTATTACTAGTACTGTTGCTAGTGTGTATTACTATGGACTAAACGCTACTTGGCTTATTTAATTCCCGTAGCTTAACAAAAATTTCACCTAGTGGTTGATAGAGTACCAGGGGAAGGTCGGGATTAGAGCTACTTGGGCTTTGGGGAATAGAGTTACCTGGGATTATGGGTGCCAGCGTTTCTCGGAATAGCTGCTCCATCGCAACATGTAGCTCTACATCAAATGTCTCCTCGGGGTGCGCGTCATTTCTGTCATACTCCTTTCCCTTTTCTGCGTCGGGGGCCGGGTTCTATACTATTAGATCCCTATATTACTAGTATAGTCCCTTATTGTTGTTAGTGTAACCCCATTATTATTATTGTACCCTTGTAACCCCCATATTGTTATTATTGTGCCCTTAAATTATTATTGTTAGGTCGGCTAGGATTACATTGTGGCCCCACTAGGATTACATTGTGGCCCCATGGACTCCTATATATAGAAAGGAGGTTTTGTAATTTGAATAATCCAAGAATTGTTCATTCATGTAATGTATTGGAGGTTTCCCCCTTGAAGTGGCTTATTTCTAAGGCATTGATATCTCTTTTCTTCTATTTTTGGAGCTGGTTTCACAACATTTGGTATCAGAGCTTTGGATTCTAGGGTTTTGTTGCTCCGAACTGGTCATTGTGGATTTTTCGCTATAAATTTTTTTCTACGAAGATTTAGAAGTAGAAATATTTAGAGCACGAAGCCAAAATCCTAAGGAACATCATCGAAAAATTTCAGATATTGGTTTGCAATATTTCTGAGATATGATTCGTGGGAAGTTAGGGCTTTTTGAGGTTTCGATGGTTTCGAATTTCATCTCAAAGAGGTGATCGTCGGAAAATCTCGCATAGCTCTCTCTCTCGAGCTGCTCTCTCTCTGAGCATCGGATTGGAATGTTGTAAAAAGTGGCCGTAAGAAAACATAATTTAGTTTTCGGCCTATCAATTTTAGAGCCAAAGGGGGAAACAATGACACGTGGCAAGTCGTAAAAGTTATCTGTACTAAACCAGTCCAAAA
Organism: Pinus albicaulis; assembly: GCA_034641835.2. NCBI lineage: Eukaryota > Viridiplantae > Streptophyta > Pinopsida > Pinales > Pinaceae > Pinus > Pinus albicaulis. Next base: position 23,587 of record JAXQQM020076732.1, on the reverse strand, counting down.
TTGGGTCATTGTGGGAGATTGGACATAACTTTGCCTTGAGGAATCCAAATCAGATCAGACCTTTGGCATTTGAAAGAAGCTTCAGAGGGCTACTACAATGCTGAATTTTAGATATTTAGGATCCGAAATTATAGAGATAATTCAATTTCAATATCGAGCTCCTCAAAAGCAAGTAAAAGGTGTGTATTTTTTTTCCGAATTGCATAAGTCTTGTTTGAAGAATCAAGTTGAATTGATTCCAAGGTAATATTGTAGAATAGATATCAGTATTGGATTCTAAAATGGCCCCTAAAAATAAATCAACACCCATTAAGCCTTTAGAAAGCTCTACTATGACTCATGAAGATGAATAATGGCAACATGACATATCAAAATTACAAGAGCAAGTGCAACAAATTTCGCTCTCGCAAAGAGCAACAAAAAATGACATGGAAGTTTTGAAGAAAGGCATGGAAACTAAGATGGATGGTTTGAAGAAAGGCATGGAATCTAATATGGATGGTTTGAAGAATGGCATGGAATCTAAGATAGATGGCATGGAAGCTGGCATGGAATCTAAGATGGATGACATGGAAGCTAAGATCGATGAGAAAATGGAAAACATGAAGAATGATCTAAAAGCAGACATGGAAGGTTTGACAAAGTTGATAAAAGAAATGTTTCCTAATGGTGAAAAGATAGTAGAGGAAACTCATGATGAGAACAAAATAAATGTTAATCGTGACTTCATAAGCTCTAATGTTGGCGGGAAGAACCACCATATTCCAAAAATGGATATGAGGAAGTTTGATGGAAAGGATCCTGTAACATGGATACTACAGATGGAGCAATATTTTGATGTCCATAACGTGCAAAACACACAAAAGGTACGCATTGCAACTTTACATTTAGAACAAAATACATTTGTATGGTATCAATGGCTTTGCTCCCGTAAAAAAATTGTAACTTGGTCAATTTTTACGGAGGAAATGATAGCACATTATGAGGATACAAAGAGCAACACCTTCTTTACCCAATTGATAAATCTCAAACAAAAGGGTTTAGTGGGGCAGCACATTGAGTACTTCCAAAAATTGAATATAAGGGTAACTGATCTTACAGAGGAACACAGGATTGATCTCTTCCTAGGCACTTTAAAGGATAACATCCAACATGAAGTTCGCGTTTTGGAACCTGATTCATTGGAGAAGGCATTCAGGTTGGCAAGAAAAGTTGAATGTAAAATTATGGCGACAAGGAAGCCAACCACTCAATTCTATAAAGAAGGAAGTGTTGCTACGCCTAGATTTCCACAACCTACAAGGTTGACACCACAACAATTGGAAGAAAAAAGAGCAAAAGGGCTTTGCTACACTTGTGATAGCAAATACACTAAAGGTCATAAGTGTGCTGAGAAGAAATTATTTTACATAGATTGTGAAGAGGAAGAAGAAAATGAACAAGAAGAGGATATACACCAGGAACCAACCCTAGAAGAGGAAGAAATGAGTCCGACCATATCATGTAATGCATTGGAAGGAATTACCACTCCTCAAACTCTCAAGATAGAAGGACATATCAAGAAGAAAAAGGTAATAGTGTTGATTGATTCAGGTAGCACCCATAATTTTATTCATTGTAAGGTAGCCAAGGAATTAAATTGTTTCCTATACCCAGCACCAGAATGTCAAGTGATGGTGGCAAATGGAGGAACTATAAATTTCTCTGGAAAATGCCATAATATCAAGCTAACCATGGAGGAATATGTATTGACTAGTCCAATGCTTTCCATTCCTATGGGAGGTGCTGATGTTGTACTAGGAGTACAATGGTTACAATCTTTGGGGACGGTAGCTTTTAATTTTCAAGAACTTTTCTTGAAATTTTTTTCAGAAGGAAAGGAAGTCGAATTACGGGGTATTGCAGGGAATCCGGGAAAGATAATAAGCTCTAATGTCATGACAAAGCTTCTAAAGAAAGAACAACGAGGCATAATTGCACAATTATGCTCACTAGAAGTTCCAACATCAAAATCATCTATTTCTGCAGATCTCCAAAAAGTCTTGGACAATCATTCCAAGGTTTTTTAAACTCCAAAAGGACTCCCACCTATTCATGATCATGATCATGCTATTCATTTGATTCCAGGAAGTGTTCCTCCAAACATCAGGCCTTATAGATATCCTTACGTCCAAATGAGCGAAATTGAACGTATGATTGCAGAAATGTTAGAGGCCGGTATAATTCAAGCTAGTCAAAGTTCTTTCTCTGCTCCTGTAGTATTGGTACACAAGAAGGATGGATCATGGCGAATGTGTCCGGATTATAGGGAGCTCAATAAGCTCACCATTAAAGATAAATTTCCCATTCCTGTGATTGATGAATTATTGGATGAATTACATGGAGAAATTTATTTTACCAAATTGGATCTTCGTTCAGGGTATCATCAAATTAGAATGAAGACTGAAGATATTCCGAAAACAACATTTCGAACTCATGAGGGTCATTATGAATTTTTGGTCATGCCTTTTGGCCTTACCAATGCACCCTCTACATTTCAAGGGTTGATGAATTCCATTTTCAAACCCTTCCTTAGAAAATTTGTGCTGGTATTTTTTGGTGATATACTAATCTATAGCAGGTCTTGGAAGGATCATGTTGAACATGTTGACAGGGTGCTCAAACTATTGCAGGAGAAACAATTATATGCAAAAACATCCAAATGTTTCTTTCGAGTACAAGAGGTGGAATATCTGGGTCATATTGTATCTCACGAGGGTGTTAAGGTAGACCCTAACAAAATTAAATCCATTAAGGAATGGAAAGTCCCCACAACCATAAAGCAGTTGCGAGGATTTCTCGGGTTAACAAGGTATTATCAAAAGTTTGTTAAGAATTATGGGAGAATAGCAGCACCTCTAACAACATTATTGAAGAAAGATGCATTTTCATGGACTCCTGAAGCAACTAAGGCCTTTGAACATCTTAAAGAGGCAATGTGCCTAGCACTGGTCTTAGATACGCCAGACTTCACAAAAACCTTTATTATGGAATGTGATGCCTCAGGAAATGGAATTGGTGCTATTTTAGTGCAGGAAGGAAGACCCATTGCTTTTGAAATTCGTCCAATCAAAGGAAAGTATTTACAGAAACCTATTTATGAGAAGGAAATGTTAGCAATACTGCATGCACTAAAGAAATGGAGAACTTACCTAATGGGAAGACACTTCAAGGTAAAAACTGATCATGATAGTCTTAAAAACTTTTTGGAACAAATACTATCTTCAGAAGAGCAGCAAAAATGGGTCACAAAGATGTTGGGTTATGACTTTGAAATAATATACAAAAAATGGAAGCTAAATGTTGTTGCAGATGCACTCTCAAGAAAGAATGAAGAGGTGGAAGCATTGCTTTGTGCCATTTCTATTATCCAACCAGATTGGATAACCGAAGCAAGAGATCAATGGAAGAAGGACAAAGATGTATGGACACTCATTCAAAAGTTGCAGCAAGATCCTAGAACATCTGATACATTTAGTTGGAAAAATGATTCCCTATGGTACAAAGATCGCTTATATCTTTGTAAGAATTCCCAACTAAAACAAAATATTCTTCTGGAATTGCACACTTCTCCTTTAGGAGGACACTCAGGATTTTTAAAAACTTACCACATGGTGAAGAAAGAATTTTTTTGGGATGGCCTTAAATCTGATATTCAAAAGTTTGTGGCGGAATGTTTGGTTTGCCAGCAGAATAAAGTGGAGACAATTAAGACCCCGGGACTTCTACAACCTTTATCCATTCTAAGTCAACGTTGGGAGGAGATTTCAATGGATTTTATCACAGGTTTACCTAAGTCCGAAGGAAAGAATGTCATCATGGTGGTAGTTGATAGACTTACCAAGTATACACACTTTTGTGCATTATCTCATCCATTTAAAGCAAGTACAGTTGCTACTACATTTATGGACAGAATTCAAAAGCTACATGGAAGCCCAAGGGTTATTGTGAGCGACAGAGATCCCATTTTTACTGGAAAGTTTTGGACGGAGTTATTTTCTTGTTTGGGTACTCAATTAGCTCATAGCTCATCTTATCATCCTCAATCTGATGGTCAAACTGAGATAGTAAATAAATATTTGGAAGGATATCTTCGTTGTTTTGTATCTGATAAACAAACACAATGGGTCAAGTGGTTACCTCTCGTTGAATGGTGGTATAACACTTCCTTCCATACTGCAACAAAAATGACCCCATTTATGGCACTTTATGGATATCATCCACCATCCATCACATCATCTTTAAGAGAAAATTCGAAGGTTCAAGCAGTGGAAGGTCACATCGAGCATCAACAAGAAGTTCTCCAACTCTTAAAGGATAACCTGAATTTGGCACAAAATCGAATGAAACAACAGGCAGATCAACATCGCAGTGAGAGAAGTTTTGATGTAGGAGATTGGGTATTTTTAAGGCTACAACCATACAAACAAATGTCCCTCAAGCAAGCTAAGAAGGATAATAAATTATCGCCAAAGTACTATGGTCCTTACAAGGTGTTGCAAAATATTGGTACTATGGCATACAAATTGGAGCTTCCTGCTTCTTCGCGAGTACATCCAATTTTCCATGTTTTGTGCTTAAAGAAGGTTATAGGTGAAAATATTCCAGTTCAAACAATATTGCCAGAACTTGATGAGGAAGGAAAAATCATATTGGAACCGGAAGCGGTCACGGAAACAAGAACTCGACAACTACGGAATCGATCAATTTCAGAGTATCTCATCAAGTGGAAGAACTTACCCACCGAAGATTCTACATGGGAGGATGAGAATTTTATACAGAAGCACCCAGAGCTACTCAAGCGTTGAGGACAACACTTTTTTGAAGGAGAGGGGCATGTTAGATCCCTATATTACTAGTATAGTCCCTTATTGTTGTTAGTGTAACCCCCTTATTGTTATTATTGTACCCTTGTAACCCCCATATTGTTATTATTGTGCCCTTAAATTATTATTGTTAGGTCGGCTAGGATTACATTGTGGCCCCACTAGGATTACATCGTGGCCCCATGGACTCCTACATATAGAAAGGAGGTTTTAATATGTGAATCATCGAAGAATTTCTCATTTATGTAATGTATTGGAGGTTTCCCCCTCGAAGTGGCTTATTTCTAAGGCGTTGATATCTCTTTTCTTCTATTTTTGGAGCTGGTTTCACAACATATACACCTACCGCAATTCCTTGGTGGTCCCGCATATATCTTGGGAGCTCGTCTAACCTTCCATCTACTTTGTCGTCTGAGGCACCTCTCCTTTTTCTCTCCCTTTTCCTTGTTGTCTTTCCAATTATTTTGTAGCCCTTTCTTGCCACTTCTCAATGAGTTACGCCCTTTGATGTTCTCGCGTTCCCTTAACCTAATGGAGGTCTCGGAATCCATATCCCTATTCCCCTTTTCAGCTTACTTGTAGAATCTCTCCTTTAGTCCCTTCCCCTAGTACTGGAGGTTTAGGTTTCCATCTCAGCTTTTTGGAACTCCATCAATCCTTCATCCACCATCAACACCTTGATCCACAGAGGGATCTCCCTCGGCAGCCCTCTGCGTAGCTCTGATCTGAATACGTCCTCTTCTTTTGAGAAATACTGGTAGCATTCAGCTGCGAACTCTACTATGTATCCTTCCAAGGTAGATTGCACCTAGAAATCTACAGCTCGGGTCAAATCAGTATCTAATCGATGGAGTGCTACCAAATCTGAGTGCACCCACTTGTAACAGACGGTCCACAACCCTATTGGGACTCACTGGATCTTTAATATTCGCAACCAGTTGTAGAGCTCCCTAGGAAACTGTCCCCAAAAGATCTCGTAGATATCACTGGAGAACTCAGAGAAGAGAATCTGGTTCTTGACAGTCTTCTCTTTCTGCTATATCACTTATGCCTGCTGAGCTATGAACTGGTCCAAATGGTCATCCCACCATTTTCGTATTTCGTTCTTGAAGATCCGTGATACCATGATCTAACTCCAAAATGAGATTTCAGGTCCCGGAAACGGAACCATTTTTTGGCAAGAAACGAGGTCTCAGGGGGAGACCCAGGTTTAGAAAGGTGGCCAACAAGGGTTACCGTAGTAGTCTAGCACAACGGAAAAATTTTCATTCTTCTTCAAGGAACATAATGTCTCACTCGAGGTGTGTCGCGACCTTACTAATGCTGGGGCTGGGTCAGGTATCGATCAAACATGGTAAATGCATAAACCATCCATAACTTAAGTACTTCTATTAAGTGTAAATACCAGACAGATAACAATACTCATGAACTTGATTAGAATGATAAAAAAAAATTCAAAATAGTTGTATATCCCACTAAACCATAACACAAGACAGAACTCATAATAGAAACCTTATATTAGAAAGTGATGCATTAACAACAAAAGACTATTACAACACTCCTCAGAGCGTGCCTGGTAGAACTGACTACAATCGCAGTACAAGATATAGAACAGAACATAACGATGAGATAGAGAGGATAGAACAACATGAACAGAACTCTCCTATGGCTCCTGCTCTCTGATCCCTACTGAGCCAACCTCCTCTTTTTGCTAATCGGATTCCTATTTGTTCCATCGCCAGCGCGGCTGACAATTCTTCCTTCTTCTCCGCTTGGTTGTTTGCTACTTTCCCTGATTGCTAGGAATCCCACTGATTGTCTTATGTTTCTTCCCTTTTCCATCTATACCAACTTCCGTAATATTCACACCACCTACCCTTCACCTATTCACAACCATGACAGCTCTCTGTCTACCGTGGCTGTGCTCTGCCACCTGTTCTCCACAACAAAAACTATTTAATTTCAAAACAAGGACTCCAACATTTAATGAAACAGTCCCGCTAGTGATTTTGATTGATTAGGTAACTTAGCTTTCTAATTGCATCTTTGAACCTTCTCATCATATCCCAGGTTGTTTCTCCTTCCCACTATTTGATTTCCCATAGCTCAAATAATGCTTGTTGATTCGTATGAGGCAACGTGAAATCTTGGACAAATTCCCTCTTAACATCATCTATTGCTGGGTTCTGGTGTGCTTATGACCATTTGATGAACCAGCGTAAAAATATTTCTCTTAATGTGGTTTGAAATTCAATTAACTTAACTACATTTAGTGTCTATCAAGCTCTCCAAATTGATTCACACATATCCAATGTTGTTCTACATCGTCATTACCTTTTCCATAAAATTTTGAGTATTGGGTGAATGATCCTGCCATCTTCCATTGCGTTGGTGGTACTAATATAAAACCTCTTCTTCCCAGCTGAGAGAATCCGCTACTAGCACTGTTTCTATTATTTATATGTACTGTGGATTTAGTACTACACAACTTGCTAAACTCCCGTAACTTTATCAAGAACTTATCAAGTTGATAATAGAGTACCAGGGGAAGTTTAGTACTAGTGCTACATGAAAATTTGGAAATAGGACTACCTTTTGTTATGGTTGCCGACCTGTCTTGGAATAGTTGCTCCATCGCAACATGTAGTTCCACATCAAACTCCTCCATGGGGCGGACATCTTGCTCATTGGACTTATTTCATTTCTCTCTTCGGGCTGGGCTCCAATAAACTTTCCTAACTTCCTTGATGGACCCTTCCATTCCCATCAGTCCCACCTGACCTTCTATTTCTTTTGTCATCTATGGCACCTTCTCCTTGCTCTGTCAATTATTTTCTTGCTTTTCAAACTTTCATATAGCCCTTTCCTACCACTTTTCAGCAATTTGCACCCTTCGATGTGCTCTCTCCTCTCTCAACCTACTGGAGATTCTAGAATCCATATCCCTATTCCCCATTTTTCCCTATTTGTATCATCTTTCCCTCAACTCCTTCCCCCAGTACTAGAGGTTTAGGTCTCCATCTTGGGGATTTGGAACAACGTTAGGCCCTCGTCCACCATTAGAGCTTTAATCCACAATAAGATTTCTTTCAACAATTTTCCCCACAACCCATATTTAAATATATCTTTAACTTTTGTAAAATATTGGTAGCACTCAGCTGAAAACTCTACGATGTACCCCTCTATGGTAGTTTGAACCCAAAAATATACTTCTCGGGTTAGATCTGTATCTATTCGATGTAGCACTACTAGATCTATGTGCGTCCAACTTTGACAGACTCAATGCAATCCTTCAGGAAGTGACTTGATCTGTAGTCTTCGCAACTAGTTATGGAGCTCTTCAGGAAATTTTCCCCAAAAAATTTCATACAATTCACTGGCTGAGTAAAAAAATAGGACTTGATCCTTGACAGTATTTTCCCTCTGTTATCGCAACTCCACTTTTTGCAATATAAACTGATCTACGTGATTGTACTGCCAACTACGCAGTTCTCTCTCATAGATACTCGATACCATGATCTAGCTTCTAGATAAATTTTCAGGTTTTGGCAACAGAATCATTTATTAGAAAAAAGGGAGGTCTTTTTGTAAGACCTAGGTTCGTGCTTGGAGCCAACAAGGTTTCCACTGTAGTCTAGGAAAACGCTAACATTTTCACCCTGCTCAAGAGTGCAACGAGTCTCACCCGAGGCATGTTGTGGCCTTACTGGGATTATATACTAGATCATAAACATCAAGGAAATATTACTAACGCAAGTCATTCCCCAAGTGCATACAGAAGACATTCATATATCTCAACTTTAAGAAGCAATTTATCATTCATCCATACATATTCTAAGCATCGAATTAAAAATTTAAAATAGACATACATACACCATAATCAATAAGCATAAACTAATCCATTGTATGCAACACAACATCAGTCTGATTCCATTAACTTGGCTCAAAACAATAAAAATATACTCCACAGAGTCCAATACATTTCAGTTCTGTACATACATCTCCATAGAGCTCTTCTTAGGCTCTACTCTCCTATCAGCCTCTCCGTCCCCTCAGAGTCGTTTCTTCCCTACCTATATGTTCCTGTCGACTGACACTATTAGTATTTGCCCCTTTTCTGCTCAGTTGTTCTCTTGCGTTCCACTGCCTTCTATCTCTTTTTCATCACTGGGAGTTCTAATTCTTGTTCCTTGTCTCCCATCTTTGCCATCTCTGGCATGATCTTCTTGTGCTCTACCACCTTCCTTCAGGTTTTCTACAATGGTAACAACTCCGTGTCTATCCTGATTGTGGTCCACCACCTGTCTTCAGGTTTCTGCAACTTCAAAACTTTCTTGTCCAAAACAAAGGGCCCAGTAGGGAGTCCTCAATTTTCTCCCCCACTGAACCCTTTTGTTTGAGATTTATCATTTGGCTAAAAAAGGTGTTTCTCTTTTTATCCTCATAATGTGCTATCTTTTCCTCCATAAAAATTGACCAAGTGATAATTTTTTTACGGGAGCAAAGCCATCAATACCATACAAATGTATTTTGATCTAAATATAAAGTTTCAATGCATACCTTTTGTGTGTTTTTGACATTATTTAGATTAAATTATTGTTACATTTGTAGTATCCATGTTATGGGATCATTTCTATCAAATTTCCTCATATCGATCTTTGGAATATGGTCGGTCTTCCATCCAACATTAGAGTTTATGAAATCACGTTTAAAATTTATTTTTTTCTCATCATGAGTTTCCTCTACTATCTTTTCACCATTAGGAAACATTTCTTGTATCAACTTTTGAAACCTTCAATGTCTGCTTTTAGATCATTCTTCATGTTTTTGATCTTAGATTCCATGTCATCCATCTTAACTTCCATCCAAATTTCCACGCCATCCATATTAGCTTCCATGACATTCTTCAAACTATCCATCTTAGCTTCGACACCTTTCTTCAAACCATCCATCTTAGCTTCCACGCCTTTCTTCAAATCTTCCATTTCATTTTTTGTTGCTCTTTGTGAGAGTGAAATTTGGTGCACTTTCTCTTGTATTTTTGATATGCCATGTTTCACTTATTCATCTTCATGAGTCACAGTAGAGCCTTCTGAAGGCTTAATGGGTGTTGAATTCTTTTTAGGGGGCATTTTAGAACCCAGTACTGATATCTATTATACAATATGCCCTTAGAATCAATTCAAACTGATTTTTCAAACAAGACTTATGCAATTTGAAAAAACAAAATAAACATCTTTTTCTTGCCTTTGAGGACCTCGATATTGAAGCTGAATTATCTCTGTTCTTTTAGACCTTCAATATCTGAAATTTGGTTTTGTAGTAGCCCTCTTAATCTTCTTTCGAATGCCATAGGTCTGGCCTGATTTGGATTCTGCAAGGCAAAGTTATGTCCAATCTCCCACAATGACCTTATTATGGACTGGTTCAGTAGAGTGAACTTGTACGGTGTGACACGTGTCACTGTTTCCTCCTTCCACTCTGAAATTGATGCACAAGAAACTAAATTTTGTGTGCTTGCAACCACTTTTTACAGAATTCGAATCTGATGCTCAGAGAGAAAGTGATGACAATTTTCCCACAATCACCTCTTTGAGATGAAATCCGAGAGCCTGAAAAAACCCTAAATTCCACAGATCATATCTCCAAAAATATTGGGAACCAATATTTGTGATGTTTACATGAAGTTCCTGAGGGTTTCTTCTTCGCGTGATAAAAATTTCCACTTCCGAGCCTTTGTAGAAAAAAAATTATAGTGAAAATTCCATGATAACCTATTTGGAGCAGTGAAACCCTAGAATCCAAAGCTCTGATACCAAACATTATGAAACCAGCTCCAAAAATAGAATAAAAGAGAGATAGAAACCTTAGAAACAAGCCACTTTGATGGGGAAACCTCCTTTACATTACATAAATGAAAAATCCATGGGGTCACAATATAATCCTAGTTAACCTAACAATAATAATGTAAGGGCACAATAATCACAGAATTGGGGTTACAGGGGTACAAAAATAGCAATAAGGGGGCTACACTAACAACAATAAGAGACTATTCTAGTAATATAGGGACCTAACAGAACATTATGAAATCACATAATTCTAAAGTGCCTTTGTCTCCTTTCTTCTTAGTCCCCTTTTTTCTTTTTCATATGACCAAGAATGTGACTGTCGTCTTAGCTATTGGGTGCTAAGGTATTTAGGCTCCTGGCAAGGGCCTATCTCCCTTTCTTATTTTCTCTTCACCTTTTGTTTTTTGGATTTCCTCAACCAAGCACCAATGCATCATATATCCTTTATATCGTAACACTTTTTAAATTGCATTTATAAAATAGTTATGAAATACTTTGCCTCTGATATGCTCCATAAAACTTTAGGTGCTAGGCCTCACTTTACACTCTTGGTTCTATGAGTATCCCATAACCATGTGTCAATCATACATTGAATCTCCTTTCATCGGATCATAACTTCTCTATTAAGTAATTAGACGGGAGTTATGAAAACTCCAACCTTTGATGTGTTGACCTTTGAGATAAAGTCATGTCGTCGTTGTTACTCCATGTGGCCCCTACTTAGTGATGACATGTGTCACTCGGATTTTCCCCATTTAGCCACCAAAAATTCTGAATATGACTTCCATGTTTCTGTTGTACTCCCATGTCTACTCCTCACGGCCAATCACCTGCATCCATGTGTCCTCCTAGCAGAGAGAGAAAGGGTCCATTGGTACTTACTTTTTCAACGATTTCCTTTGTATTTCTTCTCCTTCACAAACCTCGATGCTTACAATAGAATTTAATGTGTAATTACTTACAAGGTTCTCATGTTATGAAATCTCTATGCTCCAAGGTGCAACATTTTAAGGTTTTCATGTCCCAAAACTTCTGTAAATCAGCTTCGATATTCAGCTGCTCCTTTTAGGTTTCTTTTAAAATATATTTCGAGTAAATAAATAGTCGAGGTCCCAATGGCTCCCTGCTTCTGATATTTAACCTTCCAAAATTTGGCTCTTGATATTTGGCCTACTTCAACCTTTCATATTTTGTCCTCTCGAGGTCCCGATATGCCAGCTTGCTCCGATACTTCGCCATGCTTTATACTTCAAGATCCTAACTTTGTAGTCCATAAATTTTGATCCATGATGCCATTTGCAGACTTCCACAAACCTTTGAAAATACATTTCAGAGAATTTTCCATTGGAGAGGGTATGATGTAGGATTTGAGGCCATCTGATACCTAATAAATGGGTGCAAACGTTTTTTATTTTTATTTTTACCTTCACCCTTCTCTTGATCTGGTTGAAATCAATGCCAACACACCTGGATCCACTAGCCATCCATACGATGTTAATTTTCCAACAATATCCCCCTTTGGAAGTGATGACAACAACATAAACTCCCCCTTGAAACCATGCATGTTCTTATTCATTTCTAATCTTATCTGATGCATCAGTAATAATTTCCTCCTTTAGCATAAATGGCAAAGGATTCCCTTGAATACTCCACCTAGACCATTACATCCTACTCTTCCTTTCATCCCACATGTTGAGTAGCTACCAAAACACACCATAATTGAGTCATTTGGGAGGAGGATTCATAAGCCCTATCTTCTTCCTGAGATGTTCAAAGATTTCTCTTGCCAGTGGCTTAGTAAATATATCTGCAAGTTGGCCTTTAGTGGCCACATATTCAAGTTGAGCAACATTGACTGCAACCTGTTCTCTTAAGAAATGGAACTTGATAGGGATGTTCTTGGTATTTGAATGCATAATAGGATTATTATAGATACTAATGGCACTTGTATTATCACACATGATTGGAATAATATTAGTCAAATATACTTTAATGTCCTTAAAATTCTGCTTCATCCATAGGATTTGCGAGAAACAAGTGGCAGATGCAATATACTCTATTTCAGTAGTTGATAAAGAAATGGAGGCTTGTTTCGCGCTAACCCAGGACACTAAGAAGTCTCCTAAGAAGAATGTTGCACCTAAAGTTCTCTTATTTTCATCAATACTTCCTGCCAAATCAACATCAGTATAGGCCTTCAACTTAAAATCTACTTTTAGCATACCACAGTCCATAATCAGATATTCGTTGAAGATATTTTAAAATCCTTTTGACATGGATGGCATGACTATCATGAGGGAAAACTTGAAATATTGCGACAAGACCCACTTATTGAATGATGTATGGTCTCAAAGTTGTGAGATACAACAAGATTCTTATCATTGAACTGTACTCAGTCTGATATACTAGTGGTGTCTCATATTCTTTGCACAATTTGCAGCATGTAATCATAGGTGTACTAACTAGCTTGAAATCTTCCAACCCAAACTTCTTCAGAGTTTCTCGTAGGTACTAGGATAAGGAGATTAACACCCCATTTTGTGACTGAGAAATTTTCAATCCCAGGAAGAAATAAAACTCTTCGATCATGGACATCTCGAACTCATTCTACATATAGTTTGTAAATTGGTGTCCCAATTGTTCCATGTCGGTGCCAAAGATTATGTCATCCACATACACTACTACAATTAGTAGATGATCACCTTCAGACTTTATGTATATATTATTGTCTATAGTGCCTTTATTAAAGCCTTTTTATTGAAGGTATCGATCTAGTATTGGATACCATCCTTCAACATCTTGTTTGTGTCTGTATAATGCCTTTTTTCAGTTCGCACACAAACCCTTTATTTTTTTTAAGCATAACTCCTTCTGGATGCTCAATATAAACCTCTTCTTCCATATCTTCATTTAGAAATGTAGACTTCACATCCATCTGATATACCTTGATATTTTTATGACTGGAAAAGTTAAGAAACATTCTGATAGCTTCCATTCTTTCTATTGGTGCATAGGTTTCCTCGAAATATACCCCCTCTATCTGGGCATACCCTTTGTATAAAAATCGAACCTTGTCCTAATTAATTTACCCTACTCATTTAGATTATTTTCGAAAACCATTTTGTTCCAATGAAATTTTTCTATTTGGTTCTTGGAACAAGCTCCCAAGTGTCATTTTTCTCAATTTGGTCAAGTTCTTCATTCATAGCTCTCACCTAGAACTTGTCGATGATTTCCTGACTGAGATTTTTAGGCTTATTCTAAGACAACAGAGCAAGATTTACACAACTTGAACTACGAACAACTTTCCTCTGGGTCTGAACACTGTGTATTTTATCTCCAATAATTTGACTCTGAAGATGTTCCTTTTGTACATACCTGGAAGTTGTTTTGGGCTTTGGTGTTTTGCCCATTTCCTCATCTTCATTATTTGAATTTGTTTCTTCTTAATGTGAGGGCCTAGTGTCTAAATTTTCTTCTCCATCTAACTTCACTTTTCCTTCGGAGGACTCAAGTTGTGAAGCTATTTCATCAAATACTACATCAATGAAATACTTGACCCTTTTTGTTTGTTTGTTTTAACACTTCTATCCTTTAATTCTTGCAGAGTACCTAATTAATATACCCTCATCAGCCCATGAACCAAAATTTCCAGAATTTTTATCATTCCTTTTGATAAAGAATTTGCTCCAAAACACCTTGAAGTGTTTAACTGATGCAAGCCTTCCTTTCGACAACTCATAGGGATTTTTATCACTATTAGCCATGAGTTGTGTTTTTCTGGATAAGTACATTGTTTCTTGTGCTACTTCTCCCCAAAATATTTGGGGTACATCTGCTTCTTCCATCATAGATCTGGCCATTTCTTATATTGTTCTATTATTTATCTCAACTACTCCTTTTTTTTGTGGCATTATATCCATAAAATATTTCCTCCTAATGCCATTCCCTTCACATAATTATTCAAAGTCTTGTGAAGTGTATTCTCCTCCTTAGTCTGATCTTAAGCATTAGATCTTTAAATATTTCTCATTTTACTTGAGATTTAAATTTTTTAAAATGCTTAAATGCTTCTCATTTTTATTTTAAGAGCACGATCCAAGTTGCCCTGGTAAAATCATCAATGATTAGCACAAATTGCTTATCTCCTCTTGGTATTTTTTCTCTAGTTTGATTGCAAATATCTATGTGAATTAGCTACACTGGTCTAGATTAAGAGAACTCTTTTGTCTTGAAATGAGTCCTAGTCTTCTTACCAAATTGACATGGCTTGCAGATTGTATTATCATGCCTTAACAGTCTTGGAAAACCTCTCACAGCTCCTAGCTTGGTGACTCTTATAAATGTGCCTTTTAACCCTTAACATAAATTATCTACACATGAATCTTATAACAGAAAATAAATAATAGCGAGAGCATAAAACATAAAACAGATAAACACAGAGATTTTCCCCCGGATCCCAAATCGGGACGACCAGCTTGATTTTTCATTATATTCCTTTTAGTGTTACAACACATATATATACATGCCGGAGCATACATAAACCCCAATCCATTAACCCCGGATTAGAACATAACCGTAGTTCACTTGACCGGATCTACAAAAATACCAGGTAAGTAAACGTATAGCGCATAGGGCTAGTCGAGAATATAACACATACCCAACATTCTCCCAATTTGCTGTTTTCTTTCCATGGGGCCGTGGAGAGCTTAGTCATTGGGCCAATTCTTCAAAACCCATTGTTTCTCTACACCAAGAGAACTTCTGAGTGCTCACAGACTTCGTCAATGCATCCGCAACATTCTTCAAAGTGTCCACCTTTACCAGCAACACCCTTTTAGCCTCAACCATATCTCTAACAAAGTGATATTGAACATCAATGTGCTTTGTCTTTGAATGATAAGCAGGGTTCTTAGCAAAGAAAATTGCACTTTGGCTATCACAGTCTATCCTTATAGCTTGCTATACCAACCCCATACTTGAACACAATCTCTGCAACCAAACTGCTTCCTTGCTTGCATGAGTGGTTGCTATGTATTCTGCCTCTGTAGTTGAAAGCGCCACTACAGACTGTCTTTTACTCATCCAACTGACTGCACCTCCAAATAGGCTAAACACATACCCACTTGTAGATCTTCTTTGGTCTAGATCTCTAGCCCAGTCTACATCAACAAAACCACAAATGTCCAACATTCTTTCCAATCCTGGTCTTCCCTGGTAGCACAAGCCATAATCACTAGTGCCACGTAAATATCTGAAAACCCGCTTCACTGCTGTCCAATGCTCCTTCCCTGGGTTTGACATAAACCTGCTCAATACTCCCACTGCATGTGCAATGTCTGGTCTAGTACAGACCATTGCATACATCAGGCTACCCACTGCACTTGCATATGGAACAAGGGACATATACTCCTCTTCTTCTTGTGTCTTGGGACACTGTTCAGCAGACAGCTTTACACCTACAGGAATAGGAACATTCACCGGTTTACTATCCTGCATATTGAACCTCTGCAATATAGTCTCGACATACTTCCTCTGGTTTAACCATAGCTTCCTCTTTGCCCGATCTCTCTTAATTTCCATGCCCAAAATATAGTTTGCAGCACCAAGATCCTTCATGTCAAATTTGGAGAACAACTGGGTCTTCAAATCTTGGATAATTTCTTTGTCATTTCCAATCAACAACATATCATCCACATACAAGACCAAATAAATAACACGGTCACAAATTAATTTAAAATAAACACATTGATCCTCCTTGCTTCTGGTGAAGCCAAGTCCCCGTATATAGGTATCAAATTTCTGATACCACATCCTTGGTGACTGTTTTAACCCATACAGAGACTTCTTCAACCTGCATACCAATTCTTTCTTACCCTTCACCATAAAGCCTTCAAGTTGCTTCATGTAGATCTCCTCTTCTAGATCCCCGTGAAGAAATTTTGTCTTCACATCCATCTGTTCTATCTCAAAATCAAATGCAGCAGCAATAGATAAAAGTAATCTAATAGAAGTAACTTTGGCAACAGGAGAAAAAATATCACCAAAATCAATTCCCGGCACCTGGGAATAACCTTTTGCTACCAACCGAGCTTTGTATTTCTCTACCTTGCCTTCTACATTCATCTTCTTCTTAAACACCCATTTGCTCCCGATGGGCTTCCTTCCAGCCGGCAACTCCACCAGATCCCATGCCTCATTTTTATGCAAGGATGTCATTTCATCAACCATGGCCTCCTTCCAGAGTTTTCCATCCTCTGAATCTACTGCCTCCCTGACAGTTCTGGGATCATCATCAGTTATAGTTAAAGAAAAATTTGAACAGAAAACAGATGGACTATACCTTTCTAGTTGTCTTCTTTCCCGAACTGATATTGTCAAAGCTGGAGTTTGTGGATCTTCATCTTCTGAATCTTCTTCTGTTGTAGAGTCTGACTCATCCTCCTTTAGCTCAAACTCTATCTTCTTAGGTTCCTTTGGTATGATTTTATGTTTAACATCTTTCACCTCTCTAAACACCACATCTCGGTTGTACACAACCTTCCTTGTTTCCGAGTTCCAAAGCTTGTAACCTTTTAAACCATCCTTATACCCAATAAAGATGCACCTTTCAGATTTATTATCCAACTTGGTCCTTTTCTCCTTTGGAACGTGTACATATGCATCACATCCAAATACCCTTAGATGTGAAATAGAGGGTTTCTTACCAGTCCATACCTCATGTGGGTTCTTATCCTCCAACGCTGATGAAGGTGATATGTTAACTAAGTAACATGCAGTCTCCACTGCCTCTGCCCAGAATTCTTGTCCTAACCCGGTACCACTGAGCATGCTTCTTGCCTTTTCCATCAGTGTTCTATTCATTCTTTCTGCAACTTCGTTTTGCCGAGGTGTGTATGGAGTAGTCTTCTGTCGTGCTATGCCACAATTCTTACAGAACTCTTCAAATTCCTTCTTGCAGAACTCCCCACCATTATCTGTCCTCAGTGCCTTTATCTTCTTCTCTGTCTGGTTTTCCACCAGAGCCTTAAATTCTTTAAATTTGTCAAAGACTTTAGATTTCTTCCTCAAGAAATATATCCATGTATTCCTTGAGAAGTCATCTATGAATGAAACATAGTACACAGACTTTCCCAGTGATGGAACTGACACAGGCCCAAACACATCACCGTGCACAAGTTCTAATATCTTGTTTGCCCTCTTAGCACCAGAAGGAAAACTCACCCGATTTTGCTTCCCATATACACAATGTTCACAGAAATCAAAATCCAGAGAACAATTAGACATACCTTCTACCATACCATCTCTATGTAGTATCCAAAGGCCCTTCTCTCCAATATGTCCAAGCCTTTGATGCCATAGCATGGTCTTTTCTCCAGAGACAGCTAGACTTTCCGTCCCACTTTCAGGAACCACAGAACTATTACACCCATCAATAACAGTGCTACCTTGTAGCTTGTACAGAGTTCCAGTCCGAACTCCCCGCATTAATACCAGTGCTCCCCGAACCATCTTGCAGGCATCTTTCTCGAACACCGTTTTTACACCTGCATCATCCATCTTGCTTACAGAAATCAGATTTCTGGCCAATGCAGGAATATGCAAAACACCAGGAAGTGTTCTAATCCTTCCACCTTGCAGCTTCAGCTTGACTTTTCCACGTCCGACGATTCTGGCCTTCCTATCATCCCCTAGGAAGACATCACCACCATCATATTTCTCATACTCGCAGAACCACTCCCTATGGGGAGTGAAGTGAAAGGATGCACCTGAGTCAATCAACCATGACTCATGATCTACATGTGTATTTGAAGAAGAAGCAAAATACACATCCCCACCTTCATCCGAGGTGGTTTTTGCCTCTGCAGAAGGACCTTCATCAGATCCCTTTCCTTTCTCAGGAGCTTTAGATCCGCATTCCTTTTTGTAGTGCCCTTCCTTTCCGCATTTCCAGCACACCTTTACAAACTTTCCAGGAGATTTAGATCTCCCTCTAGATTTAGATCTCCCACTCGAAACCTTATTCTTGTTTCTGTTCTGGGACCTTCCTCGTACAGATAAGGCATCTCCATTCCGACCCTCCATATTTCTCCGTCTCATTTCCTCCGACAGCAAGGCTGAGACAATGTCATCAAAATTCAAGGTAGTTGTATTGCTACCTATTGCAATAACCAGACTATCCCACGAGTCTGGTAGAGAACACAACAAACTGATGCACTTATCTTCATCCGAGATTTTAATATCAACAGATGACAGCTGACTTACCACAGTATTGAAGGCGTTCAGATGCTCTGTCACCGAGTCTCCATCCTTCATCCTCAGGTTATACAAATTTTTCCACAGGAACAACTTATTCACCAGAGACTTAGATTGGTACAAAGTCCCAAGTTTTTCCCAAAAATTCTTCGCCGTAGCTTCCCCAAATACATTCAACAATACTGAATCTGAGACACACAATCGTATTGTGCTCTTAGCCTTCCGATCCAGTTTCTTCCAGTCTTCATCTGACATTCCCGTTGGTTTAGTACCTGGATCTACCACGATCCACTGATCTTTATCCACCAGCAGATCCTCCATCTTGAGCTTCCACAACTCAAAACTCTAACCATTAATTTTCTCGATCTCTATCTTTCCGCCGCTCACCATCTTCTTTCATCGCAAGAATCGATCCCGCAGATCTCCCACTAAACAGGGTCTACCTTGGGCCCAAACTAAAAACCCTCAGCAGCAAAGGCGTCCCCTTGAAGCCGAAACAACTCTGATACCAAATGTAGGTTTTAACCCTGAACAGAAATTATCTACACATGAATCTTATAACAGAAAATAAACAATAGCGAGAGCATAAAACATAAACAGATAAACACAGAGATTTTCCCCTGGATCCCAAATCGGGACGACCAGCTTGATTTTTCATTATATTCCTTTTAGTGTTACAACACATATATATACATGCCGAAGCATACATAAACCCCAATCAATTAACCCTGGATTAGAACATAACCATAGTTCCCTTGACTGGATCTACAAAATACTAGGGGCCGAAAACCATCGTACCCCAAAACCATGTGCAAACTCATGCAAAAAACATGGGTGGGTCCGACTATGAGTGGGTCCGCACACCAAAAAAAAAATTCCAGCAGGCCGCGCCCCCTATGACCCCCTCCGTCGCACCCGCGCAACGTACAGTGTGTGGGGCTAGTCGTGGAAAGAATATAACACATACCCAACAATAAAATCGTCTAAATTCATATGGCCAAGAATCTAGTCTCTTGTGCCACAATAGTGCTTGATTCGTATTGCTTAAGTAGAAATTTACCTTCGAAGTCATCAAACACATATACATTATTATGAGTTCTAATTTATTTTCTCCACTAGCTTTTCCATCTTTTTCATTTTTAATATCACATTCCTTGTTTGGAAAATATCACAACATAACCATTACCACACATCTAAATTGCACTAAGCAAGTTGTGCTTCACACCTTCCACGTACAACACACTTGAGCTGCCTTTTGATCTTGACCGTCTATGCCTTTACCCTTAATTCTTGTTGGGAAATTGTTGCTGAAACATACATTGTTCCCTATGGATTTTTATTTTAGCAACATAAATTTTCTCTTATCCCCAATCATATGCTTGGAACAACCATTATCAAAATACGATATGTTCTCTTGATCATGTATTGATAGATCAAGTCCACACATCATGCTCTTTTCGGTTATTCATTTCCAATTCTCCTTATCCTTTTGAAAAGCTGTCTGCCAAATATTCTGGGACTTAGATGGGTAATAAAACTTGCTTCTACACTCACTTTCCTTGTGCCCAAAATTATTACATTTGAAACATTCAACATCACTTAATAGGGGAGAGAAGAAATTTCAATCTTTGATAGGAGAGTTTGAGATCTAAAATTCTAATACTTATTATATCTGAGATTTTCATCTCTTTCAACTTTGATCCTTCTATAATCAACAGACTTGTGTCCAAATATGTGATATTTATAACAATAACCATAAAATAAATAATTGTAGCTATTGTTGTAAGGTTCATGAGTTTGTGCATGAAGGTGCCTCTTTTGTCTAGTTGATTGATTCATTCTCTGTTGGTGTGGCTCCTGGGGAGGATGGAGTTATTATTTCAGTGATGATCTCTTCTTTGCCTTGATGCCATTTTGTATTCATTTATCCTTCCATGATGCACCTTTTCATATCTCTGCGGTTCCTCAACTCCTGTGGACCTGAAGTTTATCTTTCCCATAGAAGGTTTAGGTGGACTAGAGTATCCTAGGCCTGTCTTGTTTCCTGAAGACCTTTCACTATTTAGAATATGATCTATCTTTCTTATTCCTTCTGAAAAATTGTCATTTATACCTTTCTCCATCTCCACTCTCTCAAGATTCGTTCTTAGGGAGACGATATTTGCTGTAGGAATCTGATAATTTTCTTCCCATTCATGGATCAAATCATGAAGAACTTCTTCCTTTTTCTTAGCTTCTTCTAATTTGACTTTCAAGGACAAAATTTAATACTTCCACGTTTTAAATATTGTTTCATTCCTTACCTTTAAAATTTATTGTTTTAAATGCTTGTTCTCTTCTTCTAATTTCTCACGTGGTCCTTAATTTTCTTATAGTTGAAGGGGTAAACTATCTTTGCTTTTAATGGCTTCTTCAAGTTTTTATTTACAACAAACCGCTGATTGTCTAAGTTTTACATACCTTTTATTCAACAAGTTGCAATTGTTATTTTATTTTCTTTGTTATTTTTCCTGAATTATTTAACTCATCAAGAGAATTAGGTAAGTTCTTCAAAGCCTATTTACTCCCTACTCTCTTCTCTGTGAAGGCTATTGTAACAACCCTGGTGAAAATTCCTTGTAATAAAAGTTAATAAAGGAAAAGCAATAACCACGCTCAATGGGACATGTATTCCAAGTTGAGTAGTGGGAAAAACATCCTAATGGGTGTTCACTTTGGTTTATTATGGCTGAGGAAATTGGAAAAGGAAAAGGAAAATGGCATATTTGGCACACTTATTTATAAAAATAATGGAAAATAGGAGAAAAGGGAGATGAAAGGTCACAATTTTCATGTGAGGAGGAAAATAAAGGAAAATAATGGAAAATTAAGAAAATAGAGGCCTCATTAAAAAAAGTCTTATGAGGATCACTTGGTAGGATTTTAATAGGTTTTGGTAGATCTCTGATTATTCTCTCTCTCTCTCTCTCTCTCTCTCTCTCTCTCTCTCTCTCTCTCTCTCTCTCTCTCTCTCTCTCATACTCTTGAACAATTATAGTATTCTTGGATCACTCTTAGAGAGTGTGGCATACTTGGAGATTTGGATCAAGAAATAAAAGGAATATTAGGAAATCGCAAGAGGAAATCCATATCAGCACCTACAATAGGTTCTAAGTTCAGGTACCGAGTTGCATGTATGATTTCCTCACTATTTTTTGGCATGCATGGTATTGCATGTGGTTTATTTATTATGATCTATCACTAGCATGGAGGATGGAGAGGATTACCATTGGATTTTCCTAACCTTTCCATTTCATGGAAAACCATGGTAATTTTGGATTTATTTCCATTGATTGTTTTCTGGTTGGCTCTCATGATTCGTTTAGTTGTGTATTGAGTTATTAGCTCCCGAAGCCTTGGTTGGAAAAATGATCTAGAGCCCGACAGACAACTTTTGGGTTGAGTTATTATTCTTGGAGCCTTGGTTGGACAAAAACTATAGATCCCTAAGTGGGTTGAGTTACTAGTCCTGGAGCCTTAGTTGGACAAACACTCTGGATCCTGAAAACAACTAACGTTGAGTTATTTCCTGGAGCCTTGCTTGGAACAAACACTCTAAATCCCTAGACATCTTGGATAGAGACAAATCCATGATGGTTAGTGATGTCTGAGCATGAGGTGGAATCACTGGTATGGGGTTGATACAGTGTAATATTCCAAAATTACAAAAGACAGTAATATAAGCACCCAAAATGAATTATTCAGAAAATTACGTTATAGAAGTCAAGAATATCCCATGGATCCATTATTTTATGTATCAGAGCAACCAAATATACAATGTGATGAGAAAAAAATCATTCCAACTTAGTTAAACAGGCCTCCCAAGCCTAGAAACACTACAATCCCGTGAATATTGAAACACAAAAATTCTGAATCATATGATAGCGCAGTCCAATTAGGGTTGCTGCTAAAAAAATGGAATAAAAAATGGATCTGCTGATATATTACTCAAAAGGGCTGAAAAATGGAGAACTAGTCTCTTCTACACAATTGTAATATTTCTTTTGAGGAATTTTTGCAATATGTTCAATGGAGATGATGTATAAGGAAAAACATGCAATAAAAATGCAAAACAGGACTTGGATCCTCTTATATATGTTGTATGTAGCTTAAATATGAAATGGAATCAGAAAAAAATCATTCTAGCTACACTAAACAGATCTCCCCAGCTCAAATGTTGTCAAAAGCATGCCAATCCCATGACTTCACACAATAGAATTTCTGAAGACTGCAACAACGTAATTTTCATTAGGGTTTCTACATAAAAATATGATTCAATAAATATATATAGCTTTCATTAATCATAGAATCATAAATGGGAGGTTTGACCTCCTTTACATGGACAATAGAACACCCCGGCAGGGGTTTCCGGAAAAATACCAATATAAAATGCAGTACTGCAGAAAATAACACAATCCACTGTGACCCTATATTACATAAAACTGAATATTATATAAAATATATGCACAATATAGAAAATGGCCAAAGGCCCTCCTCCTTAGACTTCCCGGAGGGAAATAGGCACCTCCTCCTCCAATAGAAGCACAAAATCAAGGGGTTTACCCCTGCTACTGTTGC